>APFE030899240.1:87904-104254 GCA_000404065.3 Pinus taeda
CCCACCTGCAATCAGAGAGGGCTCTCTCTTGATGATTTAGCTTTGTTTATGATGATTTTAGGCTAGTTATTGGGTTCAGTGGGTTTTGTTTAAGTTTGGATGATGTTTGAATGGAAGGAAGATGCTTTCAAGCAGAGAGGCATACATAGAGTGATAAGTTTCAAACCATTGGGCATGGAGTCAAGGAGTAGGACCGCAGGTAGGCTTTCTTGATCACAAGAGGAATATGGAGCAAGGTAGTTGCACATGAAACAACCTTCAAGCTAAAGAGATGGAGTGAAATGTAAGGAATGAGAGGCAATTAAGAATCTCTCAATCAGCTTAACAGAGGGAAGGAAAATGAGCTCTATCTAGGGGCAGTTAAGAATCCCTGGATAACGGTCATACATGGTGAATTAGGGCAAATATGAGCGAGGTGGAATTCATATTTATGCCTAAAACAGATGAAAAACATAAAGAAATAGCAGAAATTGAGCATAGAGTGCAATTAAACAAGTTCTAAGCTAATCTTTCTCTCTACTGCTTAGATAATGATGTATGAATGGAAAAACAGAGGTGAGAAACACTTATTGAGTCATGTGCCAGCACAAGAATTCCACAGTCACTCTTCAACCATCAAACACAGTGCACAATTCATTCTCCAATCTCATAAGCAATCTTTGATTATAGAAATTATCAAATATACAGTGCGAGTCTCTGCTTAAGAAAAACATCCAACCAACCAAAAACCAACCCTTGTTACATTGTTCAGGGCTCTCTTTATAGGTAAAATATCCAGAAGTATTTATTGCAACCGGTCTAAACAGGTCTGCGGGAAAAGTTTTTTTTTTTTAAACCTAAACTTGTGCTAAAATTAAATGCAAATAAAATATCTATTGAGCTGCGCCAAAAGCAACTGGATCAAAAAGAGTTAATGTAGTGTCCTCTGTGACTTGGTGCAGTGATGTTGCAATAACTAAGCTTTGAGCTTTGGTCTACTGATCTTATGTGAGTTTTAATGTGCAGTCATTGTGATGATGAGCTTTGAATGGTTCCTTAACTGCTTCTTGACTTTCATAGATTTCTTTTAATGTTTTATTTGCCTCGAGCCCTGAGAAGATATTCACTGATACACTTCGCCGCAACACTGATACTCTTTGACATGGATTTTGGCTTCACATTTGCTCTGATACTCTTTAATGCCTGAACCAGGTCTTTCTCTTTCTTCTGATATGTTAAAAACTGCAAAATCGGGCCTTTTCTGCTCTTTTCGGCGCAAAAACGGCTATGGAATCAAAAGATTCCCTAAAGATTCTCCAATTTGGCTCATTTCCCGTAACGATGCACGATTAGCGCTAATCGCGCATCGAAAACTGCCTCAGAATTTGAATCCGGGCCTCCTAAGATGCTTTTTCGCGCTTGTGCGCCCTTCTTTGGCGGTTGACGTCAGCATGATGTCAGCGGGGTGACATGGCAGGGTGACGTGGAAGAGTATTAAATGGTGTGGTGCCTTATATGCTTTTGCGATGTGATAGCGGTAACTTAAATGCTGCGATCTGCAATGAATTTGCAGTAAAACCTATTTTAATGATAAATTATGTTTTAAGTGAAATATATGAATGAATGGAGGCATGCGGTGAGGAAGCATTTTTGATGCGATATGCTCCTTTGATGCGATGGAAATGTCACGTAGGGGCAAGAGGAAGCGGCATGCATTTAGGGAACGTGATTTTTGCGACCACTGATTGCCAACTTATGATATCGCATCGGAAAAAAGGGGAATGGGCATATATATGTGGCATATAGTATTGCGATATGCTGATTTGCGAGATGGTATCGGCGGAGCATCCATCGGGGAGGACAAGAACGAGCAACATTACTTTGAGGCCCGTGCGACGACGATAATCGCGTCGGAGGGGAATTCAAAGGGATCGAAAGAATGTTAAGGCAGTCGGCGAGGATTATTGCGATCGGAAGAAAGGTATATACGTTTTTGAAGAGTATTTGAGGCCTCGGGAGGGTCCGATAACCTAGAAAGGAAGAATTTCATGCTTTGGAAGGAGTCCATTGCATTGGAAGATGGTTTTAAAGGGGCAAGATGAGGGTTCTTGCTATGTTTCAAACAAACTTAGCAATTCCCAAGTGTACTTATGGTTATCTTTCAACCAGGGGGGAAGGGATAAATATATAGAGGAGTTATTAACATAGTTTTTAGTAGGGGAAGGGGGAAATAGATAGGGAGCTATATACTAGAGTTAGAAATTAATATGGGTTGTGACAAGAAAGCGCTAAGTTTAGAGGTCTTAGGCTTTAAGAAGGGGAGATAGAACTTTGTAGAGGACATATGAATACTCTTTAAGTAAAGCAAATCTTTACTAGGGAAATGATATGAAGCATGATGGATTTAAGAGATATCAAGCAGATCTTGACCTCTTTTGGGGAAGTTAGTGAATGATTTGGTGAAGAAGAAGAAGGGAGAGTTAGACATGCCTCACTTGAGTTGCTCCAAGTGGATTTTTGCCTTGCAATTATGATTTGAATAGATATAGCACTTGAAAACACAAAATTGATCACAATCATTGGTTCTGCGGCCACAAAACTACCTACCCAGCCTAGTTATCTAGCATTTTTTCTTCTTTTTGGATTGGGTGCACTTGAGCTAGAAAACCCAGCTTTTCAACCTTTTCTTTTACTGTCTTCCTATCTATATCTACACTTATTTCATCCAGGGCTCAGATTAGGCTGTTGAGCACCCTTGCTTCTCTACCTATCTAGGAATCTGCCAAGATTAAGTTGTTTGGACAGATGTTAATTCTCTATATTATAAAATAGAAAATTGAAACCTAGGGAGACCAAGATTAAACTATTTGGACCTCCCTTTAACCGAAATTTCTTCAAAATGGAATAGTAGATCAAAATTGGAACACAATAGTGGCCCTTGAACTGGCACATTCTCCTGGCATCCTTCTTTGGCTTCTGTAGCAAATATGGAACATTGCAGCATGCAAAGGATGACATATTTGGCATGTAAAAATGTCAATCATGAAAGATGAGTAACCTACTGCAGCAGGAGGCTAACAGGAAGAAAGTAAGGAAAGCAGTAGCTAATAAGCAAAATGTTCCATGAGATGCATAGGACTAGTCTATATACCACTTCTTGGTGGGCCCTATTAGGGTGCGTTGAAATATCTGTAATCTAATAGTATCTTTTGTGATACTATTAGACTAACACCACAGGTGAAACGTCATGATTTGGTTCCCTGGGTCTTCGCCCTGCTTTCTCTTGAACTTTAGAATATCCAAAGGGAGCTTTGTGGGCATAGCTAGCCAATTTTGGCCATGTTTGATTGGGTCATTGGTGAGTTTGCTTAAATTTGGGAGATCTAACAAAGCTAAGAATGGGATATGTGCATTACCTACCATTGCAAAATGATTCTGGAAAGATATATGCAATGGAGTCCTCTATGGGGATGTCATGGGAGGATTACCCTGATGGGTATCTCAGGGACTATCTAGAGGAGAGGTGTGTGCGCTCCCAAAGGGGGTAGCGTGTGGAGATCCTTCAGGAGTGGTGAAGGGTGTACTTTTCCGAGGAGGAGTTCCAAGAAAATTTGAACCAATAAAATAAGATCCAACAATGGTTGTTGAGTGACGTTCTCTTCATATAAACAGTGGGAGTTTTGATACACCTCCTAGCAATGGGGGAGGCTTAAAAAATACCTAGATCGACAGGGAGCCGTGGGGTCCCCTATGGTGTTGATTCAGATTTTGCACTACTTTGTGTTTGGTGAGGGAAGGAGATAAATATCAATGAAATTGGAACATATACATAAAGGAAAGTGAAAATATAAATGGTTTATTTTCCTTTAGTTAAACTATGTGACCAAGTAAACAAAAAAGAGGTTCTTGTTTGTTTCATATGATAAAGAGTCATATGAAGAACTAATAATCCTGTCTGATCACAAATTAACTGAGCCTTACAGAGATAACCTCTTATGGGTCCTGGGGTAACATCCCAAAAGAACTGGCGATGCCTTCCAGCAGCCAAGGAATCAACCAAGGTAATGGTAATGAGGCTCAAGTGTTCCTCACACTGTCACCTATAAGGAAAGGATTCCCTATATTTGGTCAATAAGTACCTTCATCCCATGTGATCACTTGAGTCTTTAGCTTCTTGGTAATTGGTTACCAGTATCGAGCATTAGATGGGTCAGGTAGCCCCAAAGAGTATCACACACACTAGGCCTAAGCTGAACCCCCTTTGAATTGGGTCTCTACCATGCTCAAATTTTATTTTCCATGGGATGATTGAAGGATTTTTAAGCTCCCTATAAATTCAACAACTATGTTTCAATGGTGAAGCATGACCATAATGGCTTATGGGATGCCTACCCCTAATGGTCCTAACCTGAACTATACTGTTTTTGGTGGCCGTTGTTGGGAAATTTAATTTGTTCAAGCTATGGTTGTTTTTAAAGAGGCTTAATTCACTTATGGAGTGACTTTGTAAGCCAAAATAGACTAAGTAACCAAATATCCAAAAGATGGATGATCTTTGAGTACAAAGCGTATGGAGGCTTAGTGTGTGATGCAAGTGAGCATACAAAGTGTGATAAGATTTGGATATGTGATGATCCTTTTTAATATCATTCTAATTACGCTAAGTGTTGATTGTTCCTTGCATGGAAAAAAGGAATTTTTTGTGGATTATGGGCCACTTACCTTTTTCCTATTAAACTATGTGGAGTTTAATAAGGGAGATGGAAATTCAAATATGTTCGAGAAGGTTTTCATATGAAATCCCAAATTCGTCTAGGAGATTCAAGGCAAGCAGGGATTACTTACTTTCTCTACTAACATTTGCTCCTGGTCCCAAAAAAATGCTTTGTCTAGTAGTAAGATTCCTGGATAATGGGCCACTTAATTGCTTCACTAATTAAGCTATTGTGACTTGCAAAAAATTAAGCAAACTAGTTTGAAAACATATGTGGATTATGGCCACTTACTTTCCTCCCTAATTATGATATGTGGGTAGTTTTTGCAAATAATAATAATAAAATCTAATTTCTTGATGAATTAGGGTTCATTCAAGCAATCAGGGGTACTAGACAGAAAACACAGAATGTAGAGGTGAAGGCAATTCACTAGAGGTTGCCATTCACTTGAGAAAACTGAAAAATACAAGGGTTTTTTGTTTCTTTCTGTCTATTTCATGTGTTTCGAAGAAATAGATGCTCGCTTTGTATTTTTTGCAGAAACAAATGTGTGCTTTGAATATGTCAAAGAAAAAATCACACGGACGAGAAAGTTTTGAATTTTTTTCACTTCCACAGGCTCAGAACAGATCTTGAGGGACTATAAAACATACAAGGAGATGAGGAGCACCATGAAGGATGTTTGTGCAGAGAGGAGGTCCTGCAAACAATCTCTAGATTAATGAAAATAGATCAGTCTGGTCTCCAGTCCTATTGTAGTGTTTTTGGAGCACAATTATACCAAAAAACACCCCCTTAGTAGTGGATTGTTACCTGCAAAGGATCAAAATCAAAATTGATGTTATTAGTGGACAAACTTAAATAAACACAACATTGTAAACAGTGGAAAAAATGCATACATAAACATAAACTTAAACAAAGAGGTGCATGAAAAAAAAATTCTCAAATGGAGCAAACACATCAATAATATATGGAAAAATCTCCCTTTATTGATTGCTGGTGGTAGAGGTTGAATACAATTACAATCTCAGACACTTGAAGAGAATTCTTTGAGCTAGGGAGCTAAAAAATCCTCAGCAATGGGGTTTTCTTTCCTCAATCTCTTTGCAAGTTTCTCCTCTCTCTCAAAGAAGTGTGAAGAATCTCCAAAGGGTGGATTCCTCTTCACTCACTAAGATGTTGGTTGCTTAGAAGCAATTTTGCCAACATGATAGTGCTTTTCACTTCCTTGGTTTCAAGAGTGTAATGGTGGTTTGCTCAAACAACAATTTGGCTAGCATAACAATGTCTCTTCTTTTTTACTCTCCCATGGCCTATTTATATAGAGGTTTTTGAATTTCTCTTCCCTCTCTTGGTACATGTATGATAAAGACACATGAGTAGGACAAGAGATTCCATTGAGGGCTGCACTTCTCCAAGGCGACTCGAATTCAGCTGTACAAGGCTGATCTCGTATCAAGAAATCGACTCCAAGTTTGAAGAGTGGTCCAGACTACCGAGTCATCTTTTTTGCAACCACACAACTTTTTGAGGATATGTCACGTGCACATGTTTATCAAAGAAATCTATGCGTGACCTTAATTGATTTCCCTTATAAACTTTGGACCTTAGGAGAACTTTTGATTTTTGAATCTTCATAATGTATTCGGCTGGAAAAATGTCCACCTATGCATTTTGTTGGACACTTTTAATGTATTATGGATTGTGCTAGTAGGTGTATGGTTTTTCGGTGTTAACAGAATGTGTCTCTCACAGAGTCATGGAATTGTGAAGTTGATCATTTCAATGACTATCTTTGGCTGAAGGAATCATTACTATCAGATTCATCTCTTAATAGTCAGCTCCATGTTTTTCTCGCGAAGGTTATATTGCAAATATTCCCCTTCATTGCACCTATAGTCCTTTTGAGTAATAATGAATGCATGAGTTATAACATGAATCAATTTATTCTTCGTTCACCTTTTCTTGACTAGTCTCATATATTTGTTGTGCTAAGATCCATTTTAAATTATTTTAATGATTACGATGCTTGAATAGTTTGTCACCAGTCACAGGAAAACAATTTGTCACATTCGGCTTGTGAGAAACTTGGTTCGATTTTTCAAAGCATTCACAAAACTATTCAAATTGATTTATCTTCGTTTATTACAAACTGGGAATCTGATGCTTTAATCAACTCATCTGATCATTATTCTATCTTTGATGAATGTCATTCATGTTATTATTTTCCCACCAGTATATCCAATGGAAGTTGTTTTACATCCTTCGATCGTCATCGTTCAACATATCACTATTCAGATTTTTGTCGAGCAGATGAGGTACTTCAATCTCCACTGATGGTTATGTCAAGTCCTCATCGTCTCGACATGACTATTGAATATGATCAGATCTATTTTCCCTCACAAGATTCTCGTTATAATCCCATGCTTCTAATTGAAAATCCTTATTTTCAAATATTTCGAGGTTTTCAAGAGGATCCTCATGAATTTTATGATCTAACCGTTGAATGGTTGGAGCAATCTTACTCGGAAATCTCCATTACAATAAAGAGGTTTTGGCCTTTCCTCATGCTTTCTAAGAAGGATGAAACAAAATAAAGTGCATTTGTAATAAGGCTTCAAGGTTTGTTTAGTTATGATTTTCGTCGGAGAGGTAAGAATGTGAATTGGATGGAAGTAGTGGTTGTGATACATCTTTATGCCCACAGGAAATAACTTCAATTTTTTGTGCAAAATATTCAAGCTCTCATCTTCTCTCTTGCAAATTTCTTTATATATGTTTTAATTGATCATATTTTTGTGATTGCAGGTCAGGAAAAACTACGGTGGCTACATTGGAAATTCCATTATATGTGACCCCGACCTTCTAGTTGTTAGTTTAGGAGTAGGATAAACTGCATCTTAGTTTTCCTTCTTTTGCACCCATCCCGTCTTGTTCTCTTTAGTCTCTCTTGTATTTTCTTACTTGCCTCTTGCATTATCCTTTAGTTTAGTTTCTTTTTCTTGGCTTTGGTTTTGTTTCCTTGTTGTGTGTTGTCTTTCCTTTCATTTTGTTTCTTTTATTTTTCTTTCTTATTGATTGCCTCCTTTTGTTTTCATCATGTGAATAAGTGTTGTGACTGGACTTATTTTGGCTTCTTAGTATGTGTGTGGCTGAAGTCTAAAGAGTCTTTTGACACTTCAACATTTGGCTAACCTCCAGTCTGCCTTCCTTATGTTGGTTATATCTTATGGTCGATGAAGTTCCAATGGAAAATATGATCCATTCGTAAGGAGATTTTTGGTCCAACCATAAACTTGTGTCTATTGAAGAAACCTTATTCCTACAATCAATTTTGTGTTTTAGTGTTTTCATGCTTATCTAATTAGTAGAAGGGGAAAAATCTAAACGAGCAAGCCTAATCAGAGGTCTCTATATGCTTCTCTAAAGGAACAACCTTTTCTACTCTCAATAAGTCAAGATACCTTTTCCACCCAAAAATGAATAAGTGTCGATGCACAATCCTCTTGAAATTAAATAAATAAAGGTGAAAGAAGAGAAAGGCTTCCTGTGCGAAGAGGTGAAGGAAGAAAATCCGTTGAGGTATTGTCTAGGCTCATTGGGAGCGTAGCAAAGTTTATTTTCCTATGTGAATCCATTAGGGTATTTTCCAAGCCTCCTGTCAGTATAGCAACACCAAAGATGAAAAATTATACTATGAATATATTAATCTCATGAGCTACACTACCCTTCCCAACTCAAAACATTGTGATATTGCTGAATCTTATGTTGTGCTCAACTGAGAAGGCATAAAGGGGATCATGTCTATTCATGGGGTAAGTGGGGAGGCCAAAGTAATCTGAACGATATCAATACTCCCTGAAGAACCAAGGCCCTGCACAGAAGAATTTAAACGAGGTAGAGAAGATGGAATTCTACCACTGTGTCACCAAGTGTTGTAGATTATACAACACCCTCCAAAATTTTGGCATACACTCAATTTTGGAGCTTTCCTTGGTCTTTCACATTATTTTCGCAAACACTGAAACACATTTCCTGTACTTTATTGAAGTATTTTTCTCCCCTTTGCAATTTGGGTAAACTGTCATATTTTTTCGCATGATTGGTTGTAGCACAATGTGTAGAAACCTGTTCTGGTGGTTTCAAGGGTCTATCTTTGTGAATATGAGTTTTTCTAACCATGTAAACATCTATTGCACTCATTCCCAAAGTTTTAAGCACTTTCTCACAAGTGTTGTCACGGTCGTCACAAAGTGTGCTTTTAGTGCCGCACTTGTCATAAAATTGTTGCAAAGTTATCGCATTGAGGGAAATATGTTGTTAATGTGCCTTGGGTGATCTATTTTTTTTGTTTTGTAAAGTATTCTAAGTGTGAGATCATAGTAGAAGTCTTGTCACTGTGCACATCAGTCTAACCGGTCTTACCCTTAGTCATTTCTAAGAAGGCTTCCCGACTAAGAAACTTGGCTTCAACTGACCTCCCTGAACTGCACACTGCATAGTTTCAATCCTCTAGTTGTGACCTTACCCCTTGGCACTGCACAATGCATAGTTCCTGCCTTCCATGATTGTTGCACTGCATAGTTTCTGGGCTCAAGCTCCAGCATTGGCCTCTAAAATTGTGCAATCCTTTCTCTCAGCTTGGCCCTAGCTATGCACTATGCAATAAAAAGCCTCAAGCTCATTCCATGAGCCTATAAAATATGTATTTGTGAAGTTCCCAACCTTCCTTATGTCCCAGAACTGTGCAGTGTTTTCACTCAATGTCCATCCCCTCATCCTGCCTCACTAGCTCCCATAACTGCGTAATTTTCTCCCTTAGTCCAACCTGAACTACCCATTGTGTAGCCTCAAGGATAAAGCCTCAACATTGATCTCTTGAACTACACAATTGCATAGTCACCCGGGCTCATCTGTCCTCCAGAACTGTGTAATAGGCTGATTCAGTTCTTGTCCCCTTAGCCTGTCATCCTGAACTCCCATACTATGCATTTTTCTTCCTCGGCCTAGCCTGAAATTCACATTGTGTAGTCTCAAGGTTGAAGCTTCACCCCTGACTTCATGAGCTATGCAATTATTGAGACTCTTTCCCAACCCGTCACCTAGTTTTGGCTCAATCAGTGGATCATTGTGCACCATCTTAGACCAGGGGTTTATCAGACTGATGTCATCTTGTCATGAGTGAATTTTAGATACAAGTATCTTACAATGCTTTGGCTAGATGATGAAGAAAGAGATGAAGGAGGGAAACATGTTGAAAGACACTCTTGTAGCTGAACATGCATGTTGATCAATCACAAGAAAGGAAAGGGACATCAGTTTGTGATTCCTTATCACCAAGTCATATGAAGGTGAAAAGAAGAGCATTATCAAGTAGAAACTCAACACACAATAGCAACAATGGCTTGGCATTGCCACATACTCAAGCAGTCCATGTTAGCAGTGTCATGTCATGGCATGTCATGACATGAGTTGTCATATGCCACATCAGCATCGTGAATCATGTAAATGGTATTCAAAATTTATTGTAAGGTGGAAGTCCAAAGGACACACATGGAATATAAAGATTCATTAAGTTAAAAAGTCATAGGAATTTAAACAATCATGAGGGTAGTCAAAGAGTCACAAGGAAGGGGAAACATCACCCCTTGGTTATATATACTCGCTCATTGTATTAGAAAATGAATTTTCACCTTGGATCCTCTAGCAAGGCATTAGAGAGACAAATTATTTCTTTTGAGGAGCAAGGAGTGCTTCCAATGCTTCACTATTGGAGCTAGTGATGTTCATTGTATATATGTGTCTTGGAACTTTTACTTAATAACAAAACCCTTCAAGGCCAACACGTTCTTCATGGATGGATTATGGATATTTGTAAGACTATTCTGTGAATGTTTGTAATTCATGTTTTTTTTCATTTGTGCTAAAGTAGTTAAACTATTTCGGTTATTTTGGTACTAATCATATTGAGAATGTGTTGTAATTGTTATTATCATTGTTGCATCATTGTGGACTATTCCACTGGATATTAGACAAATCTTCCTCGTTACATTGGTTTCAATGATCGTCACATCTTTGTGGACTATTCTGCTTGATGTTGCATGGACCCTTCTTGTTCATGTGTGTCTCTACTAGGGTGGTACTACTACCTCTCTCTTAGTGGATCACTTTCCCCTCTGCATTGAAAGAAATTTGACACACATGCGATTGAACACTCCCCAGGCACACCCCCCTTGCTTTTCGAAGGAGCATTTTCACTCCTCTCTCTTACTGACAGTTAGAGCCAAGGCATATCCATAAGAATACATGGAACCATGCTAACATTCTAGATGAGACTCCTACTCCAAAAGATGTGAGATATAATTGGGACTACACATCAGGGAGACTCCTTGGTTGATGGATTTGCAGCACCATCAACATGACCCTATTTTGAACATATACCATTGTATTTTTTTCTTCTCCCCAAAGGAACTTCGATTCTTTTTTTATTATGGAGAATATCTCATGCGAATTCCATAATATAATTGTTATTTCTTTTAGCCACTCCATTTTGTTGAGGATTATAAGGCACATTAATTTCCTTCTTAACATCTTCCTTCTTGCAGAAGTCTATGAACTCATTTGAAAAGCACTCTCCACCGTTGTCAAACCTAAAGACCTTGATTTTCTTCCCTGTTTGATTTTCGATCAATGCCTTGAAGTCCTTAAAAATATCAAAGGCCTCATCCTAATGCTTCAAGTAGTATGTCCATGTCTTCCTGGAGAAATCATCAATAAACATTATGTAGTAGAGATGGCCACCAAGATAATGCACAGGCATTGGTCCACATAGGTCAGGGTGAATGAGTTGGATGATGTAATTAGTATTTTTCTTGATAGAGGGGAATGCTCCTGTTGTATATGTTTCTCAAAGGCAGTTCTTGGCTGTGAATCTGTGCCAAGAAACTAACTTAACAAATCTTTAGGTTCAAGCTAGCCCTCAAACCAGAGGGGGCTCCATCAAGTGTTACGAGGCTTTTCAATGTTGTTCACTGTCACTGGACAAAAAACCTATGAAGCACAACAACTAGATATAAGATTTTTTGTATAAGTGGTTGTTGATGAGTCATAAATCCCTACTCACAAACAAAACCCTCTCTTGTAGAGGCCTTATCAAACTGCCAACGTTCAACTATGGAAGAATAACATAGTTTGAAAGGATTTGATGGAGGAATGGAGGAGATATTAAATGATTAAATATCCTCCTTGAATATCTAATTATCTAATCAAGAGCAGAAGCATGTAGAATAATTTCTAACATTTAATAGATGACAAAAGGCAACAATTTACTGATGCAGAGGTACAGGTGAAAGCATGAAGATGGGTTACACTTTTGGGCCAAATGTGGCAATGAAATTTCAAATTTATCCTCTTTTATCAAATTGTACCCCTCAAAATTCATATAAGAATTATCAATTTTGATTCGGAGTAAAAAGACAATATGTGGAGAGTTATGTTTTTGTCCTAATGATATTTTTTGCAAAGAAATTAGTGTTGTGCAATTGATCCATTAATGAAAAAGGTATTACAGACTTTATGTGAATTTTCTTATGTTACTTAGTGCAATGGATTGAAAAGATTGCAAATAACATAAACAAATAAACAAGTTGAAAAAACATTCAAACACATCAACACAATCGAATTTAATAAAGGAGTTCACCAAAATTCCTGGCTACGACTCCTAGTCCTTTAGCTTCCAATGCTGACCGCTTTATTTTGTCTTCAAAATGCTGTTATAGGTATGAGCTCGAAAACAAAGTCTCAAATGAGAAAATGGACCTCACCATTGTGTTTAGCTCGAAATTTCAAGTCAAATGAGTATAAACTTGATCATATTTTTCCATTGTGACCTTCAAACCCCCTGGAATGGTCCAAAACTACCTCTGTCCTTGCAAAACCACTCTTTGTTTGGCAAAAACCACCTCGGCCTGCATAAAACTTCCTCGGTTTGCAAGCTAGTGGTATGGTGGTTTGACACCTGCAATTGTTTAAATAAAAGTATGTTCGGCTTTGTTTCAAGCTTGAACTTATGACATGTTGGTCAGCGGAGGTATGTTAAAGCATTGCATATATAGTGTTTTGGTGGGTCGAGGGTTCGAGACCCCCGCTCGACCATTCCGTCGTTTGTTATGTTATTACAATGTATATGTGATATGATTTGTGTTGTTCTATTGGTTGATACCTTAATCGTATGGTATGATATACCATGCGTTGTTTGGACTTGCGGTGAATGTGGGATATTACCATATGTTTCGAACTATATGATAATGATAATCAAAGGTCCGTTGGTTGTGGGGTTGACCCCGACGATCCAACCTTTTTCTGGTAACCCAATCTGCTTCACAATAAATATAATCTCACCACTTCCGTTACCAAGACCTGCAGTAGTTCGTCTGGTGAGATGGTTCCGGTGAAAACGTTGCCATTCCAGGAGGTCAGGGGTTTGGTCCTCCCTGATCCCCAAAATTTTGGAAATAAGGCGAAATTGGGCAAAATCTAGGCTGCCACGTGTCAGCACCGGATTGGCTCGTATGAACCAATCACAATCTTCCATGTCACCTCCTTTGCTGACATCATCCAAGACTCGTGGCTCATTCCTGGGTTGACACGTGTCCCTGCTGACGTAGGCATTGAATAGGTTGACTGTTGGCCATTCACTGTTGACCTTTGACTTTTGACTTTTTTTTCCCTAATATTCCATAAAATTTGACTAGTTCTAACTTCTCCATTCAGACTCGGATTTATGCGTTTTTCACACCGTTGGAATCATATCGATGAGCACTTTGACTTGATCCCACTTTCATCTGCATTTCAATAATTTGATCTAGAGGCAAAACTGGATCCATTTTGGATCATTTCTCCCACTAGAAGCTTTTGGACCACCAAAAGTTGGTTTTAGCTGTCGAGTAAGTGAAGATAAACTTCCTTCACTTTTCCAATCTCTATCAGTCATGATTTACTTGGATATGTACCTTTCAGTCCAACTCGAAGATACTCAACATTTCCTCGTCATGAAGTCCTTATCCTCTTATCAAGAACTGTGTCCCTTTGCAGCTCATTGAGATAATCGGGCAAAAGATCTTCAATGGAAGGTAGATGACCTTGCTCTTCAGGATCTTCCATCAATGAAGGCTCATACAATCGCAAGTTTTCAACATTTACGATGGAATAGATCTACATATAAGTTGGTAGATCTAGGCAAAAAGCATTTTCACCAATTTTGTCAAGTATTTTGAAAGGACCATAACTAATTGGTTTCAACTTTTTACCTTCCCCTTGCAGTATTTCTTTGCTGATGTACAACCATACTTGATCACCAACTTGAAAACTATGCTCAACTCGATGCTTATCATGCTGCGCTTTATACTTTGCTTGGCTTTTTTCTAGTTGTTCCTGTACTGCCTGGTGAATTTCCTATATTTGTTCAATCAACTTGGTTGCTTTGTCCAACTCACTATGTACTTCAACTGTTATGTCTTTACCAAAGACAAAATCCAAGGGAGACTCTGGTATAAAACCAAAACAAGTCTCAAAAGGAGATCTCTGAGTAGAAGAATGTTTTGCATGGTTGTAAGCATGCTGCACATAACACAAATTCTCATCCCAAAGTTTGGGATGCTTGCTACAATATCCTTGAAGATCCTGTATCATTGTCCTGTTGACCACTTTTGTCTGACCATCTGTTTGCCGATGAAATTTCATGCTCTTCTTTAACTGTGTGTCCATTAACTCCCATAGAATTGACCAAAATTTCCCGACAAATCGAGAATCTCGATCGGATACAATAGAAGTGGGTAACCCAAAATGAACCCATACATTTTGAAAGAACAAATTTTCAGTTTGTTTAGTTGTGACCTGTTTATTACATGTTGTCAAAATACACATCTTAATGAACCTATCCACAACTACATATGAATAATCATGACTCTTTCTAGACTTTGGCAATCCCCCAACAAAATCCATGGAAACACTTTCCCAAGGACGAGAAGGAATTCGAAGTGGAGTATACAAGCCTAATTTTCTATTACTGGGCTTGCTTGTAGCACACATAGTACATCCTTTAATATATCTAGAAACTATCTCATTCATTCATGGCCAATAGCAGAATCTTTGTAATTGTGCAACTATTTTACTTACACCAAAATGACCTGATATGTGAGAAGTATGTACTTCTCGAATTATATTAACTCTTTCAGTTTGCGGAATGCATAACTTTCCCAAATGATATAAGAGTTTTCCCTTTATGAAATAATCTAATTATTCTACCTGCTTACCATGACTTAAAGTTTCATATACATCCTTAAAATCTGTGTCTTGAGCATATTGTTCAATGTAACTTTCATGAATTAATGAATTATGCTTAAGTATTGTCGATGCATTTATAATTGTTCTTGATAACATGTCTGCAACCTTATTATGTATGCTCTTCTTATATATGATAATAAGATGAAATTGTTGTAGGAAACCCATCCACCGATAGTGTCTTGATTGTTGTAATTTAGTTTGTGAGTGTAAATATTGAAGTGGTTGATAATCTGTGTATGATTGTTTCTTTACCCATTATGTAATGTTTCCACTTTTTAACACTCTGAACTAGTGCATACAATTCTTTATCATATGTAGGATAGTTAACTATTGTTGATGTGAATGTCTCAGAATGAAAGCATATAAGCTTTCTGTGTTGCATGAACACTGCCCCCATGGCATATTCACTTGCATCTGTCTCGATCTCAAATGGATGTTGAAGATCTAGCAGTGCTAATATTGGTGTTGTACAAATCCTTTCTTTCAATGTGTCGAAGGCTTTCTGCTATTTTCCTCCCCCCTGAAACACATGTTTCACATTTGTCAAAGCATGCAAAGGAGTTGAAATCAAAGAAAAGTTAGCAATAAACTTTCTCCAATATTGTGCTGCCCCTAAGAAACTTCTAGCTTCTGTAGCAGTATTGGGCTTAGGCCAATTTACAATGACTTTGACCTTAGAGGGATCTATCTTCAATTCACCACCCCCTACAATATAACCCAAATAATTCAAAGATGTTCTGCAAAATTCACATTTTGACAGTTTTACATAGAGATTTTCTCTTTTCAAAACATCTAAAATATGCTTTACATGCTTTACATGTTCATCCCATGTTCTACTGAAAACAAGAATATCATCTAAATAGACTATTACAAAATAATCAATGAATGGTCTAAATACATCATTCATGACTCACATGAATATAACTGGAGCGTTAGTTAAGCCAAAAGGCATAACCATCCATTCATAGAGTCCTTGCTTTGTTTTGAAAGCAGACTTCCATACATCCTGTTCTGCAACTCTGATCTGATGGTAGCCGCTTCGCAAGTCCAATTTAGAGAAGTAAACTGCATCTTTTAACTGATCTAACAAATCATCAATATGAGGAAGAGGATAATGATTCTTTATTGTGATTTTATTTAATTCTCTAAAATCAATGCACATTCTCCACGAACTGTCTTTCTTTCACACTATCACAATAGGTGGTCCGCACGGTGATGTGCTTAGTCAAATAAACCCTTGATCAAGCAACTCCTGTACCTGCTTCTTTATCTCTGCATTCTCTAGAGTTGATAACCTGTACATTCTAATGTT
>APFE030899243.1:0-11534 GCA_000404065.3 Pinus taeda
TGATGTCGGGTGAAATGCTTTACCATGAGGATCCGAAGTTTTTTCGAGCTGGGAGGCGACCTGTAATAAGATACAATATAATACATTATCTTGACAACACTTTTTCATGATCTAGTTGAGGCGGGCATTCCCATGCTCAACTTTATAAATTCATTTTCATGTACATAGGATAGATAATCGTCTGTGTGGTAGACCGATGATTCAGACTCATCATCCTTTGGTTTGGATGATCATCTGTTCAGCCATGATGTACATTTGATGTCTTTATATTCCTGAATATATCACAGCCCGGATGGATGAAACTAGATCTGGGGTCTTCAAAACTCGTTCAATATTCACTGAGAGTACAATTCGATCCATGTGAAAAATGTTTTGGAGTCGAACATGGAAAGACATCGCCTGATTACCAGCCAATGATGTAAGTTGTTAACAAGCGCGAGAGGAATCAATAATAATGATAATGACCCTCAAGGTACTACAGTACAATTCGCGTGGTGTGAAAAAGGACTTAGCGTCGAGGACCACACAAAATCTCTCGGTCGAAGGCCATTAATGTAAACCTGTCGCCAAAAGTGAGAAACTTGCTATTGAGGCATGCAAGCTTCAAAGTACTGAAAGGGTTGTTCCTAGGTCAACTTCTTGGATAAAGAGCTGATATCAACAAGAAGTGACTCGTCGTAGGAGGGCCTTAATGAATCCCACATCTACGACACGGAACAAAGCAAATGATTTTGGAGGTGAAAACGATCTGATGATACAGTGTTCAGGGTGGCGGTCATGAAAATGATGGAGCGTGAATGTATTGCAATGGGTGAGACACAGGCGAATTTTATGAATGACTTCTCTTGAACATATCGGCGACACTGACGATGGATTGGTAGCGTTAACCCCAAAGATGGATGGTGTGATGGACCAATGGTGATATAACCAGTGAATGGAACAACCCAACCCGGCTTGGATGAGGAAGGAAAGTGTCATGTTCAAGAGCGACTTGTTACCAATAAAGCTTTTTCAAGTTTTCTTCCCAATTTTCCCCAGTCATTGCTGACTAGTACCTCTTTATTTTTGTCAAGCTTGAGGAGGATAACATATGCTTGTTCTATAATCTGCCCTTTGGGCGAACCTGTCGCTATATTTTAGCGAGCCTAGCGATAGTGAAACTCGTTCTCGTCCATTTGGACGCGTTTGTCGCTATTTGGTTTTAACGAGTTTAACGACAAAGACAACTCGGTCCTTTTCAATTTTAGAGAGTCTGAAAGGGATGGAAAGGAGACTCCAAAGATTATTTTTCATCATGTAATCCCTTAAGTCCGAAAAAACGTAAAATAATATGAAAGGGATGAATTTTCGATAGTTTTAACAAGCCGAACAAGACAAGCGCTCGATCGTTTTGTGTAATAATCCCTCAAATCCAAAAAGATTAAAATCTAGAGGAGGGATAGCACTTCCAATGAATTTAACGAGCCGAAGAGTCCAATCGCTCGACAATCTTTTCATATTTTACGAGTCAGTTGAAAAGAGCTTAAAGGAGACTCATTTTCAAGGAACGAGTTATGATTTCGAGTAGCAGCTGATTCCAGGTAAGGTTTGGAATTTTCCAATCATGACAGTGTCACAAGGATGGCTAGTAGAATCACTCTTCGCAGATGTTCCTCGAAAGGGTAAACACTCATATGGAGGTGAATGATCGACTAAAAACCAAGTGGAGGTGATGATGAGAACACGACCAAGGCTCAAAAGCTGGCGATAAGGCATTCACAGTGGTTATTTATCGGTTCATTTTTTAATGAGCTTAAACTCTGGGGGAAACATTTGCTCATGACTTATGTATATTTTTTTAACGAGCTTGAACTATGTGCTAAAACTGCTCGTGATAATGGTCATTGAGTCCTTGATTCACCATTAGCATTTTGTTCTTTCAAAGATTGTACTACCTCTCATTTTACCATTTCATTTGAACTTGGTTTGTTGGAGCTCTGGAGCTGATTTCCCCCCCAATTTTCACCAGCTGATTCTGGGAGATTCTGTCGATGATTCCTGACGTCGTTTGGACCAGGTAGGAGATAAACTTGTGCTCTTCAATTGCATTCTTTTCTTTCTGAATTATGAGTCTGTTTCCTTACTCTGTTGAGCCTCTCGGGTTTGAAAAACTCGCCCTGGCATCAGCACACCCTTCCTTAATCGAAAGGTGCGATGCATACTGGTCTTCTCACTGACTAGTCAGTATGCATCGCTCCCAGTACACTTACTGGGGTGCGATGGGCGCAAGGAGGAAACGTTTTCCACAGTTTTCTCATATATTTTTGCATGTTTTTTACCAAATGAAGATCCTGACTCTTCTCTTGTTTGTTTTTCAGAGATTCATCGGAGTAAAATAGTTGTTACATGGCGAGAACACGAGCATGAAGAAGAGGACACTGCTGCTTTACATGATCCGGGCACAGTAGCTGCATTGTAGAACTGTGGCTTGTTGAAGTTTTTCTGTATCTCTAGCATGAGGCAACAAATCAGCTTGTTGCAATATTTCCTCAATGCCTGGGATCCTATCAACTAGGTGTTCCAGATTAGGGGCAAATCGATCAGCTTGATTGTCGTGGACATCTATTTTCTGACCGGTTTATCGAGGCATGGTGCCCCTCTCTCATTATCGGGCTCTGCCCGTGGGGGTGAGTCTGTGAGGGAGTATATTCATCGGCACTGCAGAGAGGGATCTCAGTCGAGTATGGACGGCAAGATCAATATCCGAGATGTCACTGACCAGCCCTTGCGGACCATTCTGTTCACTTTTGCTATACTGGCTGGTAGTTCTACTCTTCACATAGCTAACAGGTCTTACATGCAGTATGCTTTGGAATGCCTTGAACCGAAGGTGTTCAACTGGTGTGATGTAGTACTCTCTATGATGAAAGAACAACTGACCAATGTGAAAAGCGGAAGATCCAAGAACTTCGTCTATGGTTCTATTTTGACCGCTTTTGCTTTGGAGAGAATCCCACTGATGCAGCCATAGTACATCTCACTTGGCCTACCCCCACCAACTAAACCACGGATGCAGAGATGGGTTGACCTCATGTCTCAGCATGCTGGCCAGCCTCAGATTTCCTTTTCTGATACTTTCTTCGAGTGTTTCAATCGTCAGGAGATGGTTTATGCCAAGTTTCCATATGCTGGCATGGATTTCCAGGGTGATCCGGATTTGGTGCTGCCGACCGACGGGCAGTGGGGTGCTATGGGTAAATCTTCTGACCATATCTATGTTCATTGTTCTTTATAATTTTCTTATGTCTTCTTGACCAAGAATAATAAAAAATCATGTGCTCATGAAGATATTGGACCAATTCGACCGATAGTACGCCGCAGAGACCCAGTGGCCGCTTCCGTAGGAGAGGCTGTGGGGAGGGCCATCCTTCACGACCTTGACGTGGTCAAGACTCTTTCAGCACTACAGGACCAGATCGAGGGTCTTACCCTTGGTATCCCGGATGTGAGGAGCGATGAGCTGCCTCTACGGTTGCAACGACATACTACTAGAGTGCCGAGCCGATGGACTAGGCTTTTACGCATGATTGCACAGGCGATAATTTGTTATCACCAACATCATTAGACTAGGGTGCCCCCTAGCATTTTGATTTTTGGGTCATTTGACCGATTTTGTCTTGGTTACAGAACATTATGTATAAACTATAAATAGTTATGTATATATTTTTGATTTTCGGAGCTTTATTTTGGTTAAGTTACATGATCCTGCTGCATATATTGATGTGATGCTTCTTTTTATAAATGTCGCAAATGTCTATCTAACACATAATTTTCCAATGAGTCTGTCAATGTGTTTAAACTTTTGGAAATATGTTGATTGAATGAAATCGAACTATCTTTCCAAAATTCTGACTCTTAGGAACATGCGATAGATAGCTGGATTCCGTACAGAATAGATACTGGTGAGTTGTAGAATGACGAGTTGTGAGTCCAGCCTGACGACAAGTCGGCATATGCCATGTGTGATGGAATCAGAGAGGAGTTCTATCAATGCACTGTATTCAGCGATATTGTTTGTTGCCCGACCAATACATACCCCTCTGAAACTTACTAACTCGCCGCTGGGATCGAAAATGGCCCATGCCACAGAAGACAGGTTCCGCGAGCTACGACTTGCTCCATCGGCATATCCAACGAATGATTCCAATAGGTTTGACATCTGCAACGAATGCAAAAAGTGGATTACCTAACCAAAATAAATTCTCTTAGCGAAAACAAAAATGTAACAAAAGCATGAGGATTACTACGCGGAATTAAGCATAGCAATGCTTGAGGTACAACCCGTTGCGAGGTTGCGCCAGTGGAATCCCATCATAGTCCATCAACTCATAGGCTCCTTTTGCTAATACATGCTTAAAAATATAGGGACCCATCCATAACGATTTGAATTTCCCTACTCCCAACTTGTCGGATTCCTGGTCGTAAAGTAAGACCAGGTCACCTTCTAAGAAGGCGCGAGGTTTGAAATTTTTGTCGAACTGTGCTTTGACTCATTTCTTATGAGCCTCGTTAGCCAAAGCTGCATCACGACGTGTTTCATCCAATTGGATTAGTTCCAAGAAACGAGCCTCTTCTTCTAAGGTTCCGGGGAGAAGGTCGACTGCGAGTTTAGGGGACGAGATTTCACATTGAACTGGTAAGATTACTTCCAGACCATACACAAGTTGAAAAGGGGTAAACCTGGTTGCATTTCTTACCGATGTCTGGTATGCCCACAAGGCCGAGTACAAGATCAGGTTCCAACTCCGTTTGTGGACTCCGATCATCCTTTGCAACATGCGCTTCAAGACTTTGTTGATCGCCTCAACCTGTCCGTTAGCTTGCGGATAGTACAGAGTAGAGCTATCGTGGGATAGTCCTAATTTGGCAGCCAATTCAACCATCATGTGATTGTGAAAATGCGATCCATGATCTGTGACTATGGCCTGTGGAATGCCAAATCTAGAGACTACATGATTAAAAAAGAAAAGGGCAGCTGTTTCGCCGCTATTGTTTAATGTAGGCATCGCCTCAGCCCATTTGGTAAAATAGTCTACCGTGACTATGATATACCCATGCCCCCCGGCCGAGGTGGGGTTACATGTCATGAAATCTATGCCCCATTTGCTGAATGGCCCGAAAACAACTACTGGTTGCAACGGTGCGGGTGGTCTTCTAGTTTTGCTATCGAAAATTTGGCAAGCATGGCAACTTCTAACTGCGGTTATGCAATCTTTGAACATTGTTGGGCAGAAGTATCCTACTTGCAATTTTTTTTTTGCACCGTAGCATAACCATATTGATGCCCCCCACATGTGCCTGAATGACAGTCATTAAATACTTTTTCGGCCTCCTCATGGGTGAGGCACCTCCGCAGAACTGTATCGATACTGCGACAGTAAAGGGGATCACCGACAATCACGTAGTATTTCGCTTGGTATCAAATACGTCGTTGTTTGGAGCGTGAGGTATTAGACCTATATGTTTGTGTCTGGAGATAGATGATTATATCTCCGTACCACAAATTGCTTGAAGATATCAGAAACAAAATTTCATCCACGATTGCTTCTTCGGTTGTTGCATCGTTGGACGATGATGGGAGATCACATAGTAACTCCGCGAATACCAGGGCTTTCTTTGATTTGGATTTTTTGAATTCCAGATCAAACTCTTGTAGAATTGCTATCCATTTTGAATATTTTCCCCCCAGCAACTGTCGTGACAATATATAAGTCATGGGGTTGTAATCTGATAAAATGGTAGTTTTTCTGAAGAGGATGTATTGTCGAAATCTCTATATCGCTTGAACAGCTTCTAGGGCGAGCTTTTCAACGTAGGAGTATTGCATTTCTGTATCATTTAAGTTTCGGCTTAAATAATATATAGGATGTTCAATTCCATTGTCTTCTTGAACTAAAACCATTGCTATGGTCGTATCTACTGCAGCCAGATATAGGTTAAAGTCTTTTTGATAATCAGGAGCATACATTAATGACGCTTGTATTAGAGATTGCTTTAAATCATCAAAGGAAGCTTGCGCGACCTGATCCCAAACGAAGGGTACTTATTTTTCCAATAGACGAGTATAACCTTTAGCTAGTTCGACGTAATTTGGAATGAAACTTCTAAGGAAGTTTGCTTTCCCTTGGATTTTCTGAATCTGAAGCAAGTTTGAAGGTGGAGGAAAATCGATAATTGCCTGAACCTTGTATGGGTTGAGATGAATCCCATCCTTTGAGACCATGAAGCCAAGTAAACGACAATAACTGACACAAAACATGCATTTGTGCGGATTGATTCGTATCTTGTAGTGTCGGCAATGTAGAAATATCGCTCTCAAATGTTGCGGATGATCGGTCCGCTTTTGCGAATGAGCTGGAAGATTGTCGAGATATGGTTGAACGATGTTCTTGATGTCAAGGAAATCATAGTTCATTGCTCTCTGAAAAGTTGCCCCTGCGTTCTTTAAACCAAATGGTAGCTTGCAATATGCGAATGTGCCCCATGGACAAATGAATGCAGTATTTGACTCGTCCTGTGGCCGGATATTTATTTGATTATACCCGAAAAATCCATCCATAAATGAAAAGATTTTGCATTCACCGCATTCATCAATTATCTGGTCAATAAAGGGTGTAGGGTAGTTTTCATTCAGACAAGCTTGGTTTACATCCCTCTAATCGACGCACACTCTAATCGTGCCTTGTTTCTTCATCACAGGAACAATATTCGATACCCAATCGGTTAGAGGAACGGGGTAAATGAAACTAGCATGGAGTATTTTTTCAACTTCTGCCTTGATGGCAACGACCTTCTTGGGGTGCACTTGCCGTATCCATTGTCGTACCTTTTTGACATCTGGATACATCTTAATTTTGTGTTCAACTATGCTCGAGTCAATACCTGGAATTTCATCATATGACCAAGCAAAGACATCTCTAAACTCACGAAAGAGAGCGCTATATATTTCCAGTTCTGAAGAAGAACAAGATTTGCCAACATGAATATTCTCTACAACATCTGTTTTGGTTGAGATATTTATGGCAGTAGTCTCTACGATATTGGATAGGTTTCTCTCGGAATCCATCGTATTTACAGTATTCGTCAGAAAGTCAAATACTGAAGGATGGTGTAGGTTGCTGGAATTATCTTCTTTCTAGTTCATAAGATGGGAACGATGGTGGTAATCTTCCCATGGTGCCCCATCAATCATCATCGATTAAATGATTCCTTCGTCTGTAGAGTGTACTTGCGACCAAGGATCTGAAGGGGTGCCATATTCCTTAGACTTATCTATCCAAATGCTTGATGAGCGTTGATACGAGTTTGCCTCCCATGCTGAAAACATTGATTGATATAATATTTCCAGTGGGGGTAGAGGCAATACCCGTAGATGATCCATTTTAACATCATTTTCTAACATCTTTTGAACGGAAGATATCATATTGTAGGTTCCCACGTTAGCCACTTCCGCAAAATTGGTTGGAGGCGATAGGGTAAAAGTTCCCATTAATGTGGGGTCTTTTAGTAGAACTACTCCGATATTGTGAAGCGTGCTAGGGCTTCCATGGATCATCAGAATGCTTCCCATAACTTGCAAACTGTTGGGGAGAAAAGTTTGTTGGTCGACTATTGTAATTCCTCCTTGGGAAGGAAATGCAATTTTCCTAAAGTAGGTCGACACAACGGCTGCCATGGCGTATATCCAGGGTCTTCCCAGTAGGATGTTGTAATTGAGGTTTTCGTCGATGACTTCAACATTGATTTCTACTGTTTTGCCCCCCAATTCAACTTGCAAGTTACTTAATATTCCATATGGGGTGTATGTTCGTTCACCAAATGCTTTTAATTTCGTTGACGATCGCGACAAGGATGGAGACCCTAGAGTTTTCCAGCAACTCATCGACATGATACATATGGATGCCCCCTCATCAATAATTGTTCTATGAACAGTTTTGTTGAGGGCTTTCACTTGAATGAGGAAAGCTAGTTGAGCTGGTAACTGAGGGTTGTATCCTTTGTGATTGAAAGATAAAAGATTGGAATCGTTGGGTCAATCCCACCTATTGCTGATAATAAAGCCTGCTTTTGGGAGGGGTAATTTTGCAGTACCTCAAGAGTCGACATCGTGGAGGGCGATTGGGCTAAATCCTCCACTATATTATAGTGTTGTGTGTTGCTTGGGCAACGTAGATTAAACGTCAATTTGTGTACTACTCCCTTTGGCGGTTTTATTGTTAATTTAGGAATGTTGGGTGGCACAACTTTGGTCGAAGTTTGTTGTTGAACTACTAGGTTGATCATTATCCTTGTTGTTCAACATCTGTGGATTCCTGTAATCTTTACTCCTTGTCGATATCAGAGCATCATTCAGTTGCTTTGAAACTCACAACATTAGCACTTGCGATGGGGAAGAATTTTCGCTAGAAACCAGATTTATTCCTGGGTTTGGAAACGGATCAGTCAATACAACCGAGGTTTTTGAACTTTTGAAGGATTTTCTAAGTTCATCTTTATATGGACACTCACTGGTCCAGTGATCCTCGTCACATATATGACATGGAGTTTTCGGTTTCCTATTCCCAGAAGGGTTTGTAGAAGATTTTTTAGGAGATGAGTCCTCCTGGTTTTTCTTCTTCCCTTGTATTTTCTTCTTGCCTCCTGGTTGCTTGGGTTCTTTGCCTTTGTCTGTCGATATAACATTTACTTTCGAGGCTAGAAGCTCTTCATTTGAATTTTGACTCGAAACTGTGTGGGCCTTTTTTGATGTAGCCTTTACGGTTTTAGCGCTTGTCTTACCTATCATGCCATCGCCGGCATGGGAGTCTTTGTTTGATTTAGGAGGCGGAGGAACGAAAAATTCTGGTCTAGGAGCATCAGGGATTTTATCGTAGAGCATGCTAGACTGAGTATAGATCAAGTCTAGATATTATGCACGAGCAATAACTTGCTCTTCGGTGACGACTCCTCCCTTTGCCACATCTTCTGTAATAGCAGGTAACAGAGACTTAATAAACCATTCAGCCAATAGCTGATCAGGAACATATGTTTTTATCATTCTACGACGATGTTGCCATTCATGAATATGATCGGATATGTGATTGGCCATCATTTGTTTGAAACTGGTAAGTAGCTCGGTTCCTATTTCGTACCTTATGGGTAACTGAAAATGGGTTAAAAAGGTTGTGGCTAGGGTACTAAAGTTATCAAACGAAGCTCTAGGCAATTCGATATACCACTTTGCTGCCGGACCAGTTAGCGTTCATTGAAAGAGGCGAAGCCTGATCGAATCATCATTGAGAGTGTTCGATGAACACTATAGATGAAAGGTCATCACATGATTCGATGGGTGTTCACCCGGATTTCGATTAAATTTAGGAATATCAGATGGAAGTTTATGCAGAATCGCCGGCCACAAAGGGGCGTAGGAAATTGGATTGTTCATTAGTGGACTTAGATCCGGTAGCTCTAAAGTTGCCACAAAAGGAAACTGCTGATTCAGGCTTGGTTGAGCATACCCAAGATAATATGGAATCGCTTGAGTAGTTGGTCTTTGCATACCAGCACAATGAATTTGATGTTGGTAACTTTGGTAAGGTTGATGGGCATAACCATTATGATAAGGTTGATACGGCTGCCCATTACTTGCAAAGACTTGTTGTTCATATCCTTGGTAAGCTTATTGGAATTGCAGTTGTTGGTATTGCACCAGCCATGGTTGTGAAGCCATGGGCTGTTGTCCAGTACTAACTGTTTGACCAAGATGGGGGTTGGCGTTCCCCGTTTGAACCTATGCCATTCCACTAGTTGGTGATTGCGGTTGTGTCGTAGGTACAAGAGATTGTTGCATTACAACTTGCGAAACTTGAGGTTGGCATAAAACCGGCAACGCTTGTACTTGCGATACTGCCACAATAGTCAGCGTAGTGGGAATGTTTGTCATAGGTAAACTTTGTTGCATTGAGCATACAACTCTTGGTTGTTAAGGCAGGATTGACACCCAACCGCTAGTTGTAATTCCAGCATAACCTAAATTTTGTTGTGAACTCACGCATGGTTGTCCTTTCGAGGAAGGCAATGAAAGGGTATATGGCCCTCCATACGACGGTAATCCATTACTCAAAGGAATGACTTGCCTTTGGGAACCGGTTTGCCCAAATTGACACTGTGAAGGATCAATTTGTCGAGACTCAACGTAAGAGATTCCAGATATAATTCCAGACGAACAAACGGGAACAGTCCATACTGTCGAAATAGCCCCTGGATGGACTCCATCCAGTGATTGAGAGCTGGTTGGGAAAGATGGCACGCCGACGAACATTGTCAGAGTAGCAGAAGGAGCTTCTACTGCTGTTGTGTCGGGTAACACAGTCCTTGATTTCAACGGTTGTTCAGACATATTAAGCCTATCCAAAAGGTTCCTTAACGATTCTTCAGGAACTTCTGATCGCAGGTGAATATCTTCTGATGAAGAAGGATATAGGGTGATCCCAGCTCCAAGTTTCGTTGGAGTGTTAGATGGAGGATCTTCCACAATCTATTCTATGGCAATCAATCCAGGAGGAAGAGGCAGACCGTCAGGTCCGTAAAATATTTCTGGTGCTGAAGAAGATATAATTTTTGCAGCAACAGACGGTTGGGGAGTAACACCTTCCGAACTAGCTGTAGATGGAGTCGGTTTAGGAATAGAAGTGTTTACTGTCACACTAGGATCAGTTGTAATGTCCTTTTGTTGATGCAGAATTTCTTCTGTAGAGGCAGAGATATCAGAAATGTTTGGAGTAACTGGAGTCTTCGAGGATGTTGGAGTGCTCGCTCCAACCAACCTAGGGGACTTTGATCCGGTCAAACGAGTTCGCTTTGTCCGCAATGGTTTCGCTTCTGGAGTCAATGACGGTTGACTTGTAAGTCCGCGAATGAAGGGGTTTTGATTGACTTTCTTCCACGATTTCGGATTACTTGATCAACTCAAAATAAAAGGGAAAAATGTTTTTCGAATTAAATGAATTTTAGACGCTTTGACACAACTTGTTTTTTCAATTTTAAAGAGTTAAGAAAAAACAAAAGATGACTCTAGTCGCCTTCAATTTTTATTGAGCCTGAAGTGACAAGTGCTCAGAGGACCTTTTCTTTTAAGGAGTCTGAAAAGGAGCAAAATATACTTCTTTGGAGATCTAGGCAGAGAGGATTACCAAACCAATCACAAAACTGCAGAATACTTTTTATGGTATGGTAGTAAATCTTCCTGAATGCTGTGTTCAGTGCATTGCAATCAATAGGGCGGAAGACACAACTTCCTAAGGATAAAGGATGCAACCTATTGTGGTCTCCCAAAATATACTCGATGGTACGTGGGAGCACAAGTTCGTATTGGCACTTGCCATCTCAGAGTGGAGGAATCACCCAACCAACAATGAAAACAACAGTTACCAGGTTTTACGATGCCAGAATACATCTCTAGCCTAGACCTCTAGATGTTGTGTGTTAGGTTCCAAAGCGTTGTTAGATTCATTAAA
>APFE030899255.1:0-45547 GCA_000404065.3 Pinus taeda
ATTAAAACTAACTTACCACTCCCTTACTCATTCACTCACGAATGAGTTTGAAACTAAAACATAACATAAAGCTTATAATAAAACTTAAGCTTAATACCTTTGGATTTTATGATCGGCATCGCGGAGGTGTTGGGGTGTCTTAAACTTGTCACATTTGAGAGCTCCAATTGCCAATCTTCCGATTAGGTAAAAAGATAAAAATTTATTTTAATATTAAACCAAATTAACTTGCCATTTCACGTATGTGTAAGTTTTGGGATGCCTCTATGCTCTTTTATGATCGGGGGATCGATAATCGGGAGGATTGAAGGTCCTCCAATTGTAATATTTTGAAAACTCCTCGATCACGATCTTTCGATACGATCATAATTTTTTTTATTAATTATTATTTTTATTTTATATATATTTTAATTTATATTGTTTTTATTTTAAGAAGTTATTTTATAAACTACGCCACTCAATAAAAATGAAAATTAAACTACAGCTACTTCGAAAATAAATGAAAAAATAAACTACAACCACTTTGGAATTCTGTGTTTTTGAGATTAGTAATCAATTTGGAAATTGGAGTAAATTACTAAAATCTCGATGCTTCATGATTTGGCTGAATAAGTAAAAAAATGAAAAATGTTAGTAAAAACTCACTAGGGGTTGGTATTTAAAATAAATGCATTATGACAAATTTATTTACAAAATGCAATATAGTACATTTTATGCATTTTTAACCCAAGCTAGATAAATGATGAGGCTTCAAAGGAGTACCATTTTCAAACTAGTTGACCGAATGAGGCGAAACAAACGTCAAATGGAAAGCTTATAAAAAATCGATTTTAACGAAGAAGTCAAAACAAGAATCCAAAGAAAATGAAAAATTAACAAAAGCGTAGGATAATCAAAATAAAAATCTTAGAAGGTGTTTAGCCAAAATTTTTATCAAAAGGGTTCTCATAAATTGAAGTGAACAAATCAATAATGAGGGGGATTTTGTTTTCACCACAACAATGGCGACATACGGGAGAAGAACTAGTTATCTCTATTTGATATGAGTGATGTTTCCCCAAAATTCAAGTTAAAATAATTAAAGAAGAGAGAATTATGTTTGAAATGCTCGACTAGGTTCATTAATCTGAATAAAAAACGAAATCATCTTACTATAATTGTTCTTAAAATTCCTCATAAATTAAAATATTTCAAAACTCTATATCAGTCCTTAATTAGTTATAGAGATAAAGCAGGGGTCACTTTACAACTTAGCTTTTAAAATATACTCGTTTGTCACAGGTAGAGTCACTGCTGCCAGCAAACATCTATAGTCTCGACAGGGTTACCTTTTAATTATAAATGATTCAGAATCCCATCTGTTTAAGAATTATTGATCTAGAGATAAATCCATTTATATATGTTTATTTTCTTTGAATTTTTATTTTTTATTATTCTTAAAATCCATTGTCCTGGTTTAGTAGCCAGATAGTTGACAATGCCATTCACTAGTTATTATTGGACTGAATAAGCTGGCTCATGATGAGACCCCTTGTCTTATAATTGTTGGCAATCATAAGCCATTACCCTGGTTTGTTTAGCAGTGTTGGTAATGTCAACCTATTTTTCCCCTATGATCATGGTAAGCAGGCTCATAATGAGACCTCTTATCTTTTAAGTTTAAATATATTTTTGAATTACACTCTAGAAAAATAAGACTCTTCAAGACGGGGAGAATCATTGACTCCTTAAAAGTTAAGAATGACAGTTTCAGAGTTAAAGGTGCTTTGTTGTAAAGTGTCTTTACTCGGTTGAAAATAATTTTTCTTGACTGATAATAGAACTTTGAAAGATCTTAATAAAATATTGAAATCTCAAAATGATTACAATTTTGATATAAATGAAATTTTCCAGATTTTATGATACTTTGCCAACTTGTCTTGATTGGTGATCTCTTCCTTAAATATGTCTACCTTTATAATAAGAAAATCAAACTTTACTAAGAGATTTTTAAAGAAAAAACTAATATGTGACTATTAACGATTTTCCTCCATGTGTGATGAACATTGTTAGGTAACAAGTAGGCCTTCCATATAAATCATGGCAAAGTCACCAAAATAAAAATTGAAAACTTAAGAAAAATAATTCTTAAGTCAAAGTGAAAAAGAAATTAACAAACAAAAATAAAGATGAAGAAATTTGAAAAATGAAGGAAAATCCAAGTTTCGAAATATAAACTCCAACAAGTCATGTTTATACCAATGTCTTCAACAATATGAAGAAAAAGAAAATAATCGTGTAACCATTCCTTCTTATGTCGATATTTAGAAAAATCATACCTTGTAGGGTTGTAAGTGTTTTATGCTTTCTAGATAGCAGTGATGATAAAATTCAGCCATAATGAAAACTTTCTGTCTGATATCATTTTTCTTGTTTCAAAGCATCATTTTAATCATTTTCTAAAAAATGAATGCTTAAAGAAATAGATTAAAGGTTCAGAAACTTCCTAGTGTAGCTATTTCGATGAAGATTATCACTGCTTATTGAAATAAAGCCAGGAGAAAAGTATATGACTTCGAAAATATGATCCGGCCAAGGATTGAAAGCTTTTATGAAGAGTTGCAAAATAGATTCATATGTTAGAAAAACAAAAATGAAACTAAAGTAACGAAATAGAAATTAATGAAAGTGGGTACATGAATCTTACCATTGAATAATTGCTTTTGATCTTACCTGAAAGGTATCAGTTTCTCCAAACTCGTTGATTTCTTATTTTAATTAACATTAAAAACATGAAAATGTCAAACTAACCAAAATCCTATAACTCAAAACCATTATTTATTTTATTTAAACTAAAGCAAGCAGTAAAATGTAAAAAGGGAATGCTTTATGTTCAAGGGAATCAAAATTCAAACAAATGCATCAGAAATGAGAATGAGAATTTGCAGTAATTACTGTTTCTCAAAATATTATAAGTTTCATATACACTCCATGATTTTATAAATTGTCCAGAATCAAAATCAAATCCAAGATGATAAAATTTAAATATGAAGATAGAGAGGTCTTGAATTCCATTTTTAATTATGGAATTATATATTTAAAATTGAAATATATGAGAAATCAAAATGATTTAAATATGCTGCAAATTGGTCATTAACTGCTCTCTTACCATCAAAGCTCGCTTTTAAAATAACATATTGTTGTATTAGAGGATTCGCATCACATGTTTCTTCGTCATGCTTTTAATTTGCAATATTTCACCTTTGTTGCTATGCCATATATTGATTAAATGTTAATGGCTTAGAGGCATACATTGGAAACTATCGCATTGGACGTTGCAATGGCGAATTGCTAATAAGAACATGTGACGAGAACACGTGCAGTGAAATGAAGTGATCACATCATTAAAGATATATTGTGTTGGGGATCGGGGAATATTGACAGTGTGCTTCCCACATCGCACATCGCAGATTTAGAGATGTGATGTGAGCATAAATAAAAATGCGATGAAGCGATTGCGATATTGATGATTGCTAATCGATGATGGGAAAACTTTTGGTACCTGATGTAACACACTATGATTCTTGCGATGAATGACGTGGCTAATCGGCGATTGGCAATCGACGCGATCGGTAATCGGCACGATTAGCAATCGGCGATCACAATCATCAATCTTAAACACATGATGTAACAATTCTCAATACGTCGATATGCGATGAAGAGTGGACCCGATAACTTTATGATGGGAATTTAATAACATATTGGATCCGAGACATCGGCCCCTTTTAAAGTTATGCTCCTACCATTATTGTGATTGAGAAGACGCGATATTTTTATGAATTTGATTTGAATTTCATATCGGGTCCAGAATTATGTGGTCACGCAATATCGGTAAATTCATTTATTGGAGATCGGCGATTCATGATAATGGAAGTATACTTCACTTGCAAACCTCCGATATGTGAAATGCGATATGGCATATGAGTGATGTAATACATCGGAGATCTTTTATTAGCAATATGAAAATCAAACATTTCGGACATGAATCTTGCGATAATGTTTTAAATTTCACTTGGGTTTTCTAATGAATGAAAGCAAAGCTAAAAAAATGCTTAAATTCTAATGAATCAGAAATAAAATTTCCCTGAACCTGTTGCCAATTTGAAATGGGTTTGCTGCTTACTTCAAGTTTTGAAAACAAATGAAAACCTGTAAATAAAATAGAACAAAAATAAAAAATAAACTAAGGAAAAATAAACTAATAATAGATGAGAACGAACTTGTAAATGCATACTTAGAAGGAAATTGTCTACAGATTTTACCTCATGAATCTTCAAATCCTTCCTTGGATTTATCAAAATTCTGACTTTGTTCAAAATCATCTCATCATTTATTCTAAATCAGAGTGTGTAATTAGCCTAAATAAAATATGTTTATTCATGTTCAGGAAATATAAATTTTACCAGAAATAAATATGAAAATAGTCTTCCCTTTTGAATTGAAACAACAATTTATTACCTCTGCTTATTCTGAATAACTTGAGAAGAATTTGTATTTTTATAGTGACTATTCAGTAATGCCTTTAGTAAATAAATATGATGTGTATTGTAGCATCAAATAATAAACTAAAGATCAGAATGGGATAAAGCCACTAATTGTGGAAAAATATCAAAACAGATTTGAATGTGTGCACTCAGCAAAATGGATATCCTTAAGGTTAGTTTAGCAAATTTTGAGGAAACTAATATGAACTTCATATGATTACTGTGAAAGGTTAGACTAACTAATAATAATTGAATTAGAATTAAGCTTTTCATATACAGTCATACATTTCATGAGATAATGGGATCATAAAGCTTTTATATCCTCAAAACCTTTATCATATAAATTTCAAAAGAAAATCTTAGAAGGAAATCTCGAAATGAAGAAAAGTCGTTGAGGCGATTGATGCCAAGTGCAACCTTAATTGAATTTAATCAAGGCATTATTCAAAATAGGCAGAGTAGAGGTATTGTTGTAAGAAATTTTTAAAAAGGAAAGCAAGAATTAAATTTTTATGATAGGAAGAAAATGTTTTCACTGAACATATATGAGAAGGGCTGATTGCTTTATTTTATTTCTTAATTTGCAAAACTGTTAAAAACAAATTAACTACATAAAACAAACTAACTAAATTAATTCTACTCATATTTTAACCATATACATAAAAATGACTAGGTATAATCATATTTCCAATGTAACCATTCTCTCATTTTAATTCTTGCATGTATGTACAATTCAAATGTTAGTAATAAAAATACAAATCTAACTAAACTGAGGAAAATAAATCTGAAATCAAAATGTACAGTTATTGTTAGCAAGTTAATTAAAATCTTCTCTTGAAATTTCCTTTCCAATTGAATATCAATTGGATCATAGAAATCTGGGTGGATTTCTATTAAGGATTGGAAAATGTTCAAATGAAGAGATAACATGCCAGATTGTGGATATGAACTTTTACATTCAAAGGCTTGGAAGAAATTGTTAGTGTTATGTACAAATGTTAAATTATTAACAATCTTCCTTGAAGGAAAAATTTCTAAATAATTTTCAAATGAGTCAATGAAAAATGAATGGAAATCTGTTAAATACAATTGAAAATTATTAATTAAATTGGATTGTTGCCCAGATTGTAAAAATACATTCTTTCGTTGATATTGCCTTTGAGAAGATAAAAGCTTTTGATAAGAAATGAACATCAATTGACATTGACATGTTAACAACTTTTGATGTTCATGGTTATAACAAGAAACTTCAATTTTGCAATAAGGCAATTCATCAATTGAGTGTTACAGCGTAAAGTGTTAAAATTATGAAAAATAAAATCAAAAAATAAATATAAATTTAAACAAAATAAGTGAGGAAACAAAAATAAAATGAAATCACTATTCGTACAACTAATGTTACAACTCAATTGGGATCGTTTTGAAATAATTTCTCTTTCACAAGGATTGGCCAAAATTATGGGATTTGAGTAATTTTGAATTCCAACTTGTGAATTAGAAAATGAATTATAAGTATGAGTAGGAATGAGATCTTGATCATGATATGAATCATAAATTGGAATGTTTTCTTGAATGGTGAAATCATGAAGATAATTTGCTACTCTAAAATGAGGACAGGTTGGAATAATTTCTAAATTGAAATGTTCCTCATTCACAGATGTTATTTGAATTTTCTCATGAGGATTCTCTTGAGAGGAATAGAAATCAACATCCTCAATGTCAGATTAATTATCATAAATGACTTCACGATATTCTCTAAAATTCCCTTCTATCTCATCCAATATATGAAAACAAGGAGGAACAAGAATTTTATGTTCATTAATGGCAAAAGAATGATCAATTATTGTTTCTCTATCTTGATAAAAATTAATTGGTATGTCATTTAGATCAACCTCTCTATTTTATGAAATATCATTAATAGCAAGAGGGGGAAAATTACAATTATTAAAAATATCAAGATAAAGGGAAAAATGTGAATCTGAAATAATGCAATTAAAAATGTTTCTTTTTTAGAACTCTTGTACATTATGCTCATTGTAAATTTCAGATTGTAGATCATTTCTTTGTGCACTCATGCTTTCTTGAAGAAGGCTGCTTTGTTGCTCTGATTTCGGCATTTGTTCATCATGGAAAAATTCAGAAATTTGTACAACAGTTTGCATTTTATTATTTACTTTGATTGCTACTTGTACTTGTTGATTTGCGATATGATTTTTTGAATTGACTGCAGAGTAATTTTCAGATTCCAAGGTAGCTCTTTCTCCAAAATTGCTAATGTTGTCATCTTGCATTTCACTTGAAATATTTTCCAAGCTTTGTGAGACCACTTTATCACAATTTATTTGGACATCCATATTGGAATTGTCATTTATATTAGAAAAGGATGGAACAAAGCTTGAACGAATTTCATATGGATTAGGAATGGGTGGAAGAGAACTAATATATTCAAACCAATCTAATGATTCTTCTTCTGTAGGTTTATCTTCTATTTTAAATCTTAAGCAATTCAAATGAAATCGAATATTAAAATCAATAAGAGACTCATTTTCAAACCTTCGTAGATATTCAATTTCATCACATACATGTTCATAATCGTAGCCGTTAAATTTAGAATTTAAAATTGTAACAAATTGATCCTAGCTGTGGATTGAGGCAATCAGAAGAGTTCTACACCAGTTTCTGGCTTTTGCCGCAAATGTGAGAGTAAAAATTCTGCATAAAATGCCTTCATCAATTCCTTGAAAATCATAATTTGAAACATTTTGAATAAATTGAAAGACACGATTAAAAACAGAAGAATTTCTCTTACCATTGAATTTTACCTAAGACAAGAGTCTTACCACTTCAGGTGGAGCATTGAAATATGCACGTCCATGGATACAACTCCAAATTGGAAGCTTAAGAGGAGCCATCATAATAAATAAAATATTAAAATTGAAAAGACTCCAATAGACAAAAAGTCTCAGGCCCTCCTTCTAGCGCCAAAAATGTTGATGCCTCGAAAATCGATGCAACAACAATGGGGGATAACCACCCGGTCTAGACCTTAAAGCAGCTCCTTTTCCGTTTGGTGTGGTGGCTCCAACTGGTTTAACTATGTCAAGTTACCTTCTCTCTATTGCTATTGGTTTATTATGTATCTTTAACTACCAATAGACAAGGATATCAAATCATTTCTTCTTGTTGATCAGGTAAGATAATGACCCTTAAGCTGATTTGGGTTTAGCCAAGCCACAACTAAAATTTTGCCTCTTTGAGAAGAGGACTTAAAAGAATGTAGAAATTAATCTAGATGCAAATTTATTCTATAATGAAAGCAAAAAAAAATAATCTTAATCCTATCTTAATTAGGCAGATATAAATCTAACCCAACCAAGAGCAAGATATTTAAAGTATTTGGATTTAAATATGCCTTGTTTATAATGAATATCAAGTTAATGAAGTAGTTCAATTAACTGACATTATGGATACCAAAACACATCCTATTGAGACCTATTGACTAAAATAATAAACCAACAACACTCAGGAAGTAGTTCACAAAAATGATATTGATTATCAAATCAATAAATCCAATAATGAAACAATAATATGTGGAAATAGTTCACAACACATTACCATTCAATAAATCAGTTCTAATAAGACATATTTTTGAGTAAATAGTTACTCAAAAATCAGAAATTAATTCATAAGAGCAAAGATACATAATAACAAATTTGAGACAAATTACCCATATTGATAATAGTGCACAAACATGAATAAATGAGACATTCCTGTTACCATAAAAATGAAACTGATATTTGAAACAGTAGTATTAGAAATACTAATTTATTGCATCCATTCCTCTGTCCTTGGTCTCCAACAGCTCTTTACATTGCTTGAACTTTTACTTTCAAAGTTAAAGCCACAATAGTGCAAACTTTGCCCTTCATGCATAATTCAAGATACAAAGGGAAAATCTTCAATAACCCCCAGATCTAAGATATTCTCTCATCTCTCCTACAACTCTAAATTCTTATTACAAAAGTGCTTTCAGAAGTCTAAAATTGCAGAGGAGAGCAGCCCTTATTACATTGTGCAATCTGTTATTTATAATATTTGCAAAGGAATTCTTGAGAAGAAAATTTGTTGAAGAGAAATCTGCCAAATCCAAATTTATTGCTCAAAATTCCAATCTTTAATTGCTGGAGCATTCTCATTGATTGAGATCTTTTTCTCCATATCTCTTCTACTATTTTTCTGCCATAAGAAATCAAAATAAATCAAAATGCAACAATAAAACCAAAAATGTCATTTCTGGCATTAAAACAAATCCAATCAAATACAATTAAATAAATAATTGAAAATAAAATATAAGCTTTCTATTGATGTCTGGAATGGTTTAATTGGCCATGGATATTATTAACAAATGGATCTACAATTAGAAAATACTTTGACAAATGAAAATGCAAAAAATAACTTAGAAAATTGATTTTATTTTAGAAATTCGGAGCTTGATTTTCTACATGATTTTCGACCCAATAAATGTCCACTATTAATGAATCCTCCTCAGAAATGTTCTTCTTGATTTTATCTTTCCAATGAGCTATCTTGGGCCTCATTTGGCCAAGTAAAACTCAATCTATGAGCCTCCAAAGTTGGTGAGTCAATTCTGGCACAATTCTGGAATTTCTATTGCTGGGCTAAAAAAAATCAGAATTTTAATTAAAAATTAAATCCTAAATTAGAATTCTGATTATCCAATAATTAATTCTAATTTAATTATTAATTATGAACTAAAATAATTAATTAATTAATTATTATTAATTAATCGTTAATCTAACTAATTAAATAGATCTATTAATAAACAAAATTAATCTAATTAATAATTAAATTTAATTAATTAGATTTATATTATATTAAATTAATTTAAAATTTATTATTTAAATATTTAAACTATTTTAATATTAAAACTAACTTACCACTCCCTATACTCATTCACTCACGAATGAGTTTGAAACCAAAACATAACATAAAGCTTATAATAAAGCTTAAACTTAATACCTTTGGATTTTATGATCCGTAATCGGCATCGGGTAGGTGTTGGGGTGTCTTAAACTTGTCACATTTGAGAGCTCTGATTGCTAATATTCTGATGGGGTAAAAAAGTAAAAATTTATTTTAATATTAATCAAATTAACTTTCCATTTCACGTACGTGTAAGTTTTGGGATGCCTTTATGCTCTTTTATGATCGGGGATCAGTAATCGGGAGGATTGAAGGTCCTCCAAAATTGTTATATTTTGAAAACTCTCGATCCAATCATAATTTTTTATTATTATTTATATATTTATTATTTATATATTATTTAATTTTATATTGTTTTATTTTAATGAATTTTATTTTATAAACTACAGCGACTTCAATAAAAATGAAAATTAAACTATAGCTACTTCGAAAATAAATGGAAAAATAAATTACAACCACTTTGGAATTCTAGGTTTTCGAGATTAGTAATCAATTTGGAAATTGGAGTAAATTACTAAAATGTCGATGCTTCATGATTTGGCTGAATAAGTAAAATAATGAAAAACGTTAGTAAAAACTCACTAGGGGTTGGTATTTAAAATAAATGCATTATTGAACTAATTTATTTACAAAATGCAATATTGTACATTTTATGTATTTTTAACCCAGACTAGATAAATGATGAGGCTTCAAAGGAGTACCATTTTCAAACCAGTTGACCAAATGAGGCGAAACAAGCATCAATTGGAAAGCTTATAAAAAATCGATTTTAATGAAGAAGTCAAAACAAGAATCCAAAGAAAATGAAAAATTAACAAAAGCATAGGATAATCAAAATAAAAATCCTAGAAAGTGTTTAGCCAAATTTTTTATCAAAAGGGTCCCTATAAATTGAAGTGAACAAATTAGTAATGGGGGGGGGTTGTGTTTTCACCACAACAGTTTGTCAAATTCCAATGGCTAACTATGCAGCTAGTGGTATTCCTCAACCCAGTCTTGCTCAATCCATATGGGCACCCCATTCTCAACTTCAAATGAGTCAAGGGGGAACCTATTATCCTAGGGCAATCAAAATTAAATCCCCTGGCCTAACAACCCATATGGTCAACCACAATATATGACTATTCCCCAAGGAAATTATCATTCCGTGAATCCTGTGTATAATGTTGGGAACAATAAGATGGGAGGACTACAAGTACCCTCAAGTCATTTTTCATCACCTTGGTCTAAATAGGGGGCATCAAATACTTTTCCTTTCTTGGAAACACTTGACATCCCTAATTTGAACAAACTCACCAATGACCCCATCTTTCATAGCTTACTTTTGCCTCCAATTCCACACAAAATCCTTATTGACATCCCGATGTTTGAAGGGAAACAAGGGGAGGATCCAGGTACACACATCATCACCTATCATCTATGGTGCATCTTTAACTCCATGGTGGATAATATTATCCAGCTTCAACTCTTCCCACACACCCTCACTGGCAATGCAACCAAGTGGTACATTGAGTTACCACGCGCATCAGTCAATATCGTTGGCACTTTAGCATTGGCATTTTTAAATCACTTTTGACTACCCATCCAATATGAAACCAAGACGGAAATCCTTACTACTTTACGCCAAGACACCACCACCCACATCTTCGATCACATCCATGAATGGAGATGTAGGAGGAGGCTAGTCAAAGCACCCCTCCTGGATTATCTATTAGCAGATTAGTTATGCAAATATCTTCTCCACCAAATCGCTAAGGATGTTGCCTTAAGTGGTGTAGTCACTGAAGACCAATCCATTCGTCATGCCCAACACTTAGATTTTGTGTATTCATAGTTTGGCACATTATATGACATCATTCCCAATTCCCCCAGAACTTCCAATGCTCACGTTACTTAGCAACCCGACACACACACTGATGGTATCATTGGTGCTACCTCTGGGGCTATTGTAAAACAACTTAGCGGACACATTACCCAGTTTTCAGTTGATCCGCCTACCCAATCGATTTCTCTTCCTACCGTCGTGGTAAAATATGTGTAGTATACACAAAATGTGACGTAAAGAATAAGAATAATAAGAAAAAGACCGCTCCTTCTGAAGAGCAGTCAGCCAAGAAGTCCAACCCAAAGTAGAAAGTTGTTGTGCCACCTGACAGTGGAAAGGACAAAGCTGTCAAGTTCCCTTGCAAGATCTGTTCAAAATACCATATGACACATTGTTGTTTTCACCTCCAAGAATTCATAGATCTCCTTGCTCAAAACGACACTGGCCGAACCCCAACGGTCCCAAACAACCCTTTCCCTACTCAACAACAGTAACATCTTACTGAAAACTAGCCTCAACCCCCATAAGGGGGCAATGATGGTTCCCATCATCCCTCTGTTGGTGAAGGATCATCCACCATTTACACCTTTGAAATGATCGATCTTCAAACGAGATCCAAAACTTATGGAGCTCCAGTCGCTAATGTTGAGGAAGCTTCGTCGAGTCCAAACCTGCCACCACCCAACGATCTTCATATTGAATGCCCAGTTGCTAATCTTATGATTTTGCCCCCAAAAGGGGCACTTCGTCGCACAACACATAATACATCTGCACATGTTGCCCAGAACTATAGTATTGTAGAATATTTAGCGCAAGCACCGTCAGCTATGTTGGCTCTCGAAGTATTGCAAACTTGTCCAGCACAAAGGAAATATTAGGTTTTGGCTATTGGTGGAGTTGACCCTCAGGATTCCATGCTAGCAATATTCAACATAGAAAAATGTAAACCTCCCCTTTCACACGAGATTTCATTTCACTTGCAATTTTTTTTTAAAGGAAGAGGGGTACATAGAACTGTCATTGACAAAGGTGTTTCGACCTGCGTCATGTCAACTTCATGTTGGCTCGCGTTGGGTTCTCCAACCCTCTCACCACCATTGAACTCCCTTAAAGCTTTCGATGGCCACACTTTTATCCCAAAAGGTTACCTTGCCAGCTACCCCATCACTTTGAGTGGGAAAATGTTAACATTGGATATTGACTTTGTGGATTGAAAACTCAACTATAATATGATGTTGGGTCATAGTTCAAGTTGTGCCATGACTACCATTGTGTCTAATGTCTTTCGTATCATCCTATTTCCATTGGATGGAAGGATAGTCACAGTGGACCAGCTATCCTTTTGCACCCCAGATAACTCCCCATTACCTAGTGGCTCTATACATTTAGTGGGTGGCATACTTGACTCTTATGTTAGTATTGGTACCATCCTTTCGAAGGGTTCTTCCCTGATGGGTTGGTTTCCTCTCCCGCCACTGGCTGTTCCACAGACGGTTTCTATGGTCTCATCTATTCCTCATGAACCAATTGATCCCTGGATCCTCGTGGCCCCTACATACATTGACTCTTATGGTGAACAAATGTCGCTATCACCAACTGAATTTTCCTATCAAGCCATTCAATATGCATCCGATTCTCTAGTCACTTTGGTCATGACTAACGGTATCACCTCCCCTCTCGTAACTACTCCCTCTAACGATCTCCTCAATCAAGCCCTACCTTCAGATGAAGCTATTCAAGAGATAATGTGTTTAGAGGAGTGACCTTGGGAAAACTATCACCATCGCATTTCAATATCTAATTTGCATGCAATACCTATACAAATCATGTCTTTTGAAACACCTGAGATCATTCCCTGGAGTTATACAACCATCAAAACTTTGGATTCGGAAGGGAACATGGGAAATCCTTTCAAGACACTGCTCATCAATATTTCAGTCAATAAAGGCATCATGAAAAAACATGTAGATTGAAGCTGATTGCACTCTCGAGGAAATTGCAAGCTTCACTTGCATTTTCAAGGAATTCCACGATGTATTTGCCTGGTCTTACGAGGAAATGCTCGACATAGATCCATCTATTTTTGAGTAGGAGATCAAGGTTTGTTGCAATGCCAACTCTGTTTGCCAAAGACTTCGACCAATCCACACCCACAAAATTGTATCCATCAAGACTGAGGTGGAAAAATGGTTACGTGTCAATTTCAATTACCCCGTTCCCTTAATGATATGGGGTTCCAATCTAGTTCCTATAGATAAAAAATAGGGTACCATCAGTGTCTATGTCGACTACTAGGATTTGAATATTGTGTGCCCAAAAGATAATTATCTGACACCGTTCATCAACCAAATAATCGACGATTGTGTCAGTTGTGAATCCTTCTCATTTATGGATGGTTTCTTAGGCTATAACAAGATCGCCATAAAACTTGCGACCATCACAAAACCACCTTCTTTTTCCCATGGGGAATATTTGCATATAGAAAACTCCCATTCGGTTATATAATACTGGAGCAACATCTCAATGGGGCCGCCATGGACTACACATTCCATGATATCAGACATATTTTTCAAGCTTACTTGAATGACCTTCTGATGAGCCTCATCATTGGGTAACTATATGGGCCTTAATTCACCTCCTAGGTTAGTGAAACCAACCTTTTTCACAACTTATTACATCTTTTTTATTACATTTTGTTTATGAGATGATTTGGAGTTGGATATTATGCCTGGTGGACTAATATGCATTGAATGCAGGATTGAAGGAGAAAATCAAGGAATTTTGGAAAATACTAAGGTTAAAACTCGAATGGGACAAGGGATAGGGATTTTAGGAGGTAAATCCTCCTCATTTACTTCTCCCCCATTCAAATATTCCTCCATCCATCACACCAGCGTAAAGTGCAAGCATCCAAGCCATGTGGATTAGAAGGCAGTCGAGCAAGTGAGAGACAAATAGCTAGTTTATCTCGAGTTTGGGAGCTGAGCCTCCCTAAATTTAAGGAATTCATTGGGGATTTCAGTTGTATAAGTACAGAGGCCTAGAGCCTCATTAGGATTCGAATTTTTTTTGTAAAACTCTAAGCTATTTTCGAGCTCTAGACTTGTGAAAGTTTTATTGATGTAATTTTATGTTTTGGTAATAAGAATGAGTTTTGTTTTGAGCTAGCACTGAGATAGCTCAGAGGGCTAAAGCTTTTGGGTTAGGGCCCAACCCTAGTAGCCAAGGCTCCTCTTTCTTGTATATGTATGTTTAGATTAGTCTCATATCTTCATTGTTAATTTTCTTTTAGATGTGTTTTATCACAAGTAGTGTAGATTGGATTGGTTGTTTATTAGTTTGCTTCCATTTGTGCCTTACTTTAGTAGCAGGTTAGCAAGGATAAAAGGAGTACCAAAAGGTTGTTAGTGGGTTTCTTGCCCTCATTTCCTCCCTTTGGTATGATGATTTGAGGAAGGGACCCTTATGTAGCCCCAAAAACACAGATTTATATTTCTTGCATAAGCTTTAGAGTTTACTATATTTAAGTTAGAATTTGATCAGTTTTTCAAAGTAGGATTTCATTTCCATCTCTTATATCTTCACTCTTGCAGTAGATCTCATCCATGATTTCATTCCTTTTAGCAACTTCCCTCATGTATCATGTAGGCAGTTAGTTCATTAATTCTACTTTTCTAGCTTATGAGAATGCTTCTTGTTTACATAGATTTTTGGGAATTATACGTGTTTTAAGTAGAGAAGGTGCTTCAAGATGAGACAAAGACTATATGGCCACAAACCACCTTCCAATCCATCCACCATAGTCATTCCTTGTTTTCACCATTGCCTTCACTAGTTTTCATCATTTTTCATAAAAAATCTTCCAAGCACATTAAGCGAATCCAACCATCCTCTAACTTTATTTTTGACTTATGAATGATAATATAACTTTCCTCACTTCACTCCACCCATCTACCACCTTCCCTAAGCCTTCCATCACTTCAACACCTTCCATTTTGCTCTTGGTTGTATCCTGTAGGTTTCTAGTACATCCTGTAGGTTTTCCTGAAATGGAATGTTTTGAGGCCGAATTGAAGGAAAACCTCTAGAAAGTCACAAAACGCCTCCCAAGGGTCTCCCGCACCATCCAATCATCTTTTAACCCTCCTAGTTGTCCTCCAATATTCTTAATTCTCCTGCCACATCACTAAAAGAAATTAGTTTTCATACTTGATTTTGCATGAAAAGACAAAAAGACAAAAATAGATTTATTTTAGTCCCTTTACTTGAACATTAGTGATGTTTGATGCTTCTTACTTACATGCTTAGATAGTAGCATTTGGTTCATGTTAGTTTTTCATTATTGCAAAGCGTAGTTTTTTGGCAGTTAATTAGGAAATGGTGTGATTTAGCATTGAATTTCGGTCTTTTCCATTATTGCAGTAGAACAACTCTCCCTTAAAACAGATTCCCCTTTCTTCCATCAAGAAACCAATCTTCTTTTGACTCCATAGAAGTCTGGCTTGAAAACCCCAGTGGTCTCTCTCCAGAAAAACCATGACACAAGGTAGAACCATCAGTTTTACTTGTGTATACAGCACTGTCACCTCCAAGTTTTTACAAACCCTGGGTTGACAAAGTAAAGTTGGTAGCTGAGGAGTTGCAGCATTCTTGCTGCAATACTAGCACTCATCACTTTTTGGTGCCGTTGTCGGGGAGGTGTCTGAGTAAGATGTGAATACTGCTTCTTCTTCTATTTTCTTGTCTCTAATATTCTGCCATTAGTTTATTTTTGCAAATGTAATTTAGTTGCTTCCTTTTTCATTCTACATTTTCTACTTTCCTTTCCATTTTGCAAGCAAGATTTCAATTTAGCAAGTAGTTTTTCACTCAGTTAGTAATTTTCATTTAATCAAAAAATCCAATTCTACAAAGTACTTTCCAATTTTGAAAAAAAAAACACAAAACCAACCCAAAAACATTTCCTTTCATGCCTCATAGGAATAGTGATAACTTAAGGAATTTTTTGCCAACTACCCCCACTGCATCAAACAACAAACCTTCCGTCTTCCTTGGTGGTTGTGAATGGAGGAATCCTTAGGTGAGAAACCTAGCATATTTGAAGAATCTATAGGGGAAGAAGAAGAAGAATAAAAACCCATTCCTACTAAACCAATGGTTGAAAACAAAAATGACAGAGGGAATAAAGAGATAGTTGAGGGTGCCTTCCCCATCATGGAAACCAATGGGGACACTAATATGAAAAATATAAGCCCCTCTGCCCTACCTCATTTCCATGGCTTGATTATAGAAGACCCTAACGAATTCCTATTTTAGTTTGCTATTATATGCCGAACCTATGACTATACAGATGATGAACAAAAGTTAAAACTATTTGCATCTACCCTCAAGGATGCAGCATTGTGTTGGTTCATGGGTTTACCTGGGGATAGAATCACAACTTGGGCTCAGATGTAGCAAGCCTTTAACAACAAGTATCGAGACTACTATCGGTCAAAGGATACTAAAGACGAAATTTTTAGGATGACCACAGGCAATGATGAATCCCTAGAGGATTACAAAGAAAGATTCCAACTTAGTTACAAAAGGGCTAGGTGCACACTTGACCCTGAGTCACTAAAGTTGGTCCTGCTTAGGGGAGTAAGGGAAGATATTTTGAATACCCTACACTTGTTAGCAAGAGGGGATATCTACCAATTACCCTATGAGGATATCAATATTGTCTTTATAGACCATTCTAGGGCATCTAGGAAAAAGGGTAGGGGTAGTCAACCTATGGTCAGTACATCCTCTTCCAACTCATCTACCAATAGTGAAATTGGAAATATGCTGGAAGATTTCAAAAGTGAGATGTTGCAAACCCTTTCCTTGCAAATGGACACTATGCACATTAAGAGAAATCAGGAGGACACAGAGAGAGCCTTGACCATTTTCTGTCCTAGATGCACCAGGAGACATCCTAGGAATTAATATCCATTGAATTCTATTGAAATTTGCTTAGTCTATGAAGAAAACCACTCCACATACAAGTTCCATTCTTTTTCTAGACTCAAAGTTGTATATGAAGGAGCTGAAGGGGTCACTAAGCAACTCTACTACATAAAACAAGGAGACCATACAAGCAGGGCATGCAAGGGTCATCCCATGCATATTACAATCCCAACCAAACCAAAGCCATACCTTCTTGGGGACCCCTTGCTCATCCTTCCTCATCTACAACCCCTCTTTGGTCCTTTTCATCTCAGTATCACTCCCAGATAGCCAAGCAATCATTTCAACCATACGCTCTCCCATAACCTCAATGGAATGCACTGCCCTAGGGGTGAAGGCCCCAATACAAGAATGCTCTAGCTTTATTGCCTTCACCACCTGCCCAACCATAGCTGTTGCACTCTACTCCACCCAAGCAACCCCATATGCCTGCTCAGCCAAATCCGAATCCGAACAATGGACAAGCTCAACAAGTATACAGTGGAGAGACATCATATCCAACTTATGTTGTGGAAATCTAGGAGATTAACCTAAGATCTGGAATAGTTCTCTGAGATAACCAACCTCCACCTCCACCTAGGGAGGTTGAGGAAGAAAGAGAGGAAATAATTGTTAAAGTGAATCCACCCTTTCTTGAGAGATTAACCCAACCACTCCAACCTACCCTAGAAGTGACTGAACTTCTAGGAGAATTGAAAAACCTATGTGTAAATATTCCACTTCTCCAAGAAATAAAAGATGTACCTATTAATAAGTTGCTTAAGGAGAAGTGCTTCAAGAATCCAGGGAGGAGAAGAGGAGATGCCCCTACCATTAATGTCATTGGACAACTGTCTGACTTATTGCTAGGGCAGGTAATTTGTCCAAAGTATTTGGACTGTGGAAGCCCTATAGTGGATGTGCACATCATTGGCACCATTGTCCCACTATAGGGTTGAAAACCTCTTGGCGCGGCCCAATGGTATCACTAACAAAAAAAAGAGAAAAAATGAGACTAAAAATATCCCTGGGTGAAAACCTCTCTTGAGGTGCCACAACTAGGATGAAAACCTCTAAAAGGCAGCCTAGTTGTTTTCAAAAAAAAAAAAAGAGAGAGAAAAGAGAAAAATCATGAAAATTTCTATTATGTAGGTCAGAAAAAAGGGCAATCAGAGAGAAGAGGAGGATCACCAAGAGACCTATTTCACTCACATTTTATTTTTCCACTCATTTTCATTCATCACTCTACCATTTCTTTCATTTTTTCCACTCATTTCCTTCAGTTTACAAGGGGAATGCGTTTTCTACACGATCCCCTGTAAACCTGCAGGATCCCCTGAAAACCTACAAGATTATCCTGTAGGAATCACAGTGACCCAGAAATCCTACAGGAAGCGACCCTAAAGGAAACCATTACCTTCTATGTCAATAAAATAGCACCCCTACATCATCATTCCATGACCATACCTATGTCCACCTTCACCACCCTTGCATTGACCCTTAAAAACATATCAGTTTAAACACAAATTCACAGTCTTTGAAAAAGAAGGAAACAGAGATCAATAGGGAGCATCACCTGATTATTCCTCATCCTCCACACTCTTAGTCTCCCTCTCCATCCATGTCACCATCCTCAAACTCCCAGCATAAGTTATGATTAAGAGTTCTAAGGGAGAAGCACCTACAGGACATCCTGTAGGAAATCCTATAGCAGCCTATCCCACAGAATACAAGCCATAAGAATAACAAACTTCAAGCATGATGATCCAAGAGCAGAAGTGTTACATGGCATTTCGTCACTGCCCCTGTACTCCCCCCGTTCCTTGATCTTGGAGGACCTCTATAGTGAACCCTACATGCTTTCCCTTCATGAAGAAACTCCCATTGTGTCCCTCTTCATTAGTAGAACAATTCCCTTTTGCACCATTTCCCTAGTGGTGTCGCCAATTTGTGGTGAAGTAAAATTATGAGTGTGGACACTAACAATTCCTCTAGCCTGATAATGGTTCTAGCCACAACCGATACATTATGTGGAATATTTCCTTAGGTTAGAGCCAATTAAGAGGGCCTACCTCTTAGTAAGCTTATCTTGTTTGATGATGACCTTGCTTGCTCGCTCCAGCTATCTCTCGTTTCCTTCTTCGAATAGCTAAAACAAGTAAACAAAAACAAACAATAACTGTGATAATAGACAAATTGTAATCCAACCTACTTAACAAGTCAAGAAACATTAAGCCATAAACATGTGAGATGACACATTATGTAGGAAATCAATTGATAGTTTCATATATTTTGAGTCAAGAAGAGATTACAACCATTGTCTTGACATTTCCATTCTCCTCCGAAAAAATCGGGTTATCACACACTTTCGTTAACATTCCATGATGGCCTCAATAATGATAGTTTTAAGGCTCTCTGAGTAAAGAAAAAATCAGAATTTCTCCCATGCCAGTGCCAGTGTGTCTTGACCCTCAGGCTCTCTTCTTCCTCCCAGAAGTGACTAGGATGATTTGTTTGATAGTTTTGATTGATTGATTGGCTTGAAGTTTCATTGCTTGATTTTTTGAGTTTTTTCGATGGTTTCTATGATCCTAGAGCATCTAGGTCAATTACCATTCATTTGTTTGTTTACTCATTTTGTTAAGTTTCTAATTTGCTGCTTCATTTAATCCATCTTTCAGTCGCAACATCTTCATTGATTCATTTTCAATTGAACGAGTGAAAGAGTCTCATTTGTTCTTTTATTTCGAGTGTCTCTTTTCTTGTTCCAAGCATAGATTACATTGCTTGGTTTCTCAATTGAAGCATTTATGTGTTTGGTTAGTTTGATTCAAGGGAAAAGTTCCTTTCAGTTTCATTTATCATACTTTAGATTCGATCGATGCTTGTTTGCTCGGAATTGTGAAAATTTTCATTAAAGTGCTTTATGTGAAAGATTCATTTTTCACTTTATGAAAATAATAACATCATTCTAGTTTACTTAAGTGAAAATATTGCATTAATAGCATTATTGAGAAGCTATAATTGCATCATCATGGGCATGGAAATGAAATGAAACTTATTTTGTTGTTAAGGGAAGATTAAGTGCATTTAGGACATATTTTAGTGAAAGATTTCATTATTTGATTGTTGCATTGATTGTGTGTTCTCTATCCCTCAATTAGTGTTGATTTTCATTGAAGACAAATATCTCTTTCCTCATATAGCTGCATGTAGGAGTTTTTTCAAATGACAGCGGTAGGGTCTTGTAATTGAAACCTAATTCAAGATCAACCTTTAAAATTTATTGAATTAATCTAAGGAAGCATTGAAACTTAATGCTCACATTTAGAGGCCTAGGCTAGAGATGTGTTCCAGTGTCTTAAGACCTAGCAACTGTCGTTCGCTTTGGCACTAGACAGTGCTAGTATGGACTTGTGCTCCCCTTACCGTTGAGTATATAAAGGGAGACCCCATTAGGTTGTAGTCCTTTATCCATAGGAATCTAAGTCTACTGCCTTGTAAACATGATAGACCAAACACAACATTCGGGGAGATTGCTTGCCCATACTTCTCAGTTCGCTGGGAGGTATTCTGTAGTTCACGCTTACCTAGTAATCCTTATGCCTATCCTGAGTAGTCATTTTTGATCTTTACTGACTCTTTAAATTTGAAAATATCATCAAGCACTTGCCCTTTTGAGCTCGTTAATTCCGAAAGAGACTAGAGCCACCTTTCATCCTTTTATTGACTCTTAAAATATGAAAAGGCAAAGTTTTGTTTCAGTGTCTTAAAATTAATTTCCCATGAAATATTCTTGGTTAAAGTTATTTTCCTTAGTGTTTCTTTAAAAGTTGATTCCAATGGCAACATTCCCAGATTCTACCAGTTAAGGGTTCCCCTCGGATGGGAATCCTGGTCCTTTTGCTTCTTTTGGAAATGTTGGTGCTCCTTTTATGGCAATGTTGTCCTTCCGTAGGTTAACCATTGGTTTACCTGTCGAGTTGTTTTCAACCTCGATGGTCCCAAGTGTCTCAACTCCTGTCCAAATGTCTCATTCATTTGAATCATGTCACAATGATTCTAAGGTTGACCCCTCGCCCTCTTCCCATATTTCTTCACCTTCCTCTTCTACTATGCCTGGTGAAAGTTTCAAGTTTAGTAACCAGGAGGCTAAGAAGAAGAAGAAGAAGAAGATGAAGAAGAAGAATTCAAATAAGCAAGAGGCTAATCGTGCAACTGTTACACCAAATGCACCTCATGTATACAAACCTTCTGATCTTCCATGGAAGGTTAGATTCCCTTGCAAGTTGTGTAAGGGTGACCATCTTCTTCTATATTATCTTTGGCATTCCTAGTCTTAGAGGTATGGTATCAAAATATGGATCGCCCATCGCCATCGACCTCTAGAGATCATGTTGATATTGCACCTTTGGTTAGTGATGGTAAGAAGAAAGGGAATATTAGATTCCCTTGTAGGTTATGTGAAGGGGAGCATCTTCTTCACCTTTGTCCTCTTATGGATAAATCTTCCAAACTTTTGGAAAACCTTGCAACTCTCAACCCCAAATTCATGTTAGTTATCAGAGGCTTTCTTCTAACCCTCTCCCGGTTGGTAAAGAGATTGACGTGGATTCATCTCTTACCCATCCTACTCTTCCTAAGCATGACTCTCTTGTGGTAGTTCCCAACCAACCATTGGTCGAAAAGAGTGTCGACTTGTCTCCGCCTTTAGTTAATCACTCTGTTATGGAAGAGAATCGTGATCATACTTCTCAACTTCTTCTCGTCTCCTCAGATTCTCATGAATCAAGGAGTGACCCTCCTATCCTAGTTGTTCAAAAGAGTCCTGTATAGCCCCCACCAAGTAGTTCTTTTGTTTCTTTCGATTGGAGTCACTTGACTGCTTTCTGCCTTCCATCTTATGTGCCTTTCCAGATTACAATACAAGCCTATAATATGGTAGTACTTGGCACTATATTAGATGAAGGTGCATCTGTTAGCAACATGTCTTCTACTACTTGGAAAGTTCTGGATTCCCCATAGCTTGTGCTTGTCACGCAGAATCTATTGGCTTTAAATGGAGGAACCAGTCAACCCTTAGAGATCCTTCCTAAGTTCTCTATTACTTTGGGGTGAAAGACTGTCTATATAGACATGATGGTAGTCCAAGGTCCCTTGAATTTCAATCTTCTCCTTGGACACAACTATCTTTATGTCATGGGAGCTCTTGTTTCTTTGCTTTTCTATGTGGTTTGTTTTGTGCACGAAGGGAGAATTATGAGTATTGATCAATTGTCATTCATTAGTCACTAAGCGCCTCCTTTTCAACCATATTCCCCTATCGGCTCTTATTTACAAGTAGTACCTTCCCCACCACAGGTCAATTATGTGGCTACCTATTCCATCTCCACATCTGCTAATGATCAAATAGCTGGTGTAGTACATTATGTAATGAAGTATTGGAACCTGATCTATTTATGGTACCAATTGGCATGTATTCCTCCTAGAGTGTGGTTCTTCCATCTAGTGAAGACCTCTTGGGAGCCATGTTCTCGTATGGTCCATGATTAGGAATCATGAGGATAGTTCCTCGTCTTGTGTCAACCTCATTAAAAAATGAAACAAGGAGTCATGAGGATAGTTCCTAGTCTTATGTAAACCTCATCAAAAAATGAAACAAGGAGTCATGAGGATAGTTCCTGGTCTTGTGTAAACCTCATTAACAAATGAAACAAGGACTCATGAGGATAGTTCTTGGCCTTGTGTCAACCTCGTTAAAAAATGAAACAAGGAGTCATGAGGATAGTTCCTGGTCTTGCGTCAACCTCGTTAAAAATTGAAACAATGAGTCCTGAGGATAGTTCTTGTTGTTACGTCAACCTCGTTAAAAAATTAAACAAGGAGTTGTGAGCATAGTTCCTTGTCTTTTGTCAAGCTCATTAAAAAATGAAACAAGGGTCATGAACATAGTTCTTTTTCTTGTGTCAAGATCATTAAAAAATGAAACAAGGGTCTCAAGGATAGTTCTTTTACTGTGTCAACCTCATTAAAAAATGAAGCAATTTCCTTTTCCAAATCGAGTCTTTGATTAAGGTATCGTAAAATCCCAGTCGATTCTTTCTAAGATCTCGAAAGTGAACCTTCATTCCATCCACCTAGTTGACTAAAATGAAGCTTGGGGGGCATGTACCTCAATTGATTCATTATGCTAGGGGCATGAAAACTTATAGAAAGCATATTTTTTCATTTCAAGCTTGTGTAAACATGAAACTGAATCCAAGAAAAGTTCTCCATGGTTCAAGCTTGTGTAAAAATGAACCCATGCCCAATTTACATCTCGTGATTGCCATTTTTGTCAGCTAATTTCTACTAGATGAGCCTTGATTTTTTCATTCCATCGTCACCATCTCTTTGGTTGATCATATGCTTTCACTTGGTTGTTTTTTCCTTCCTTGAGGAACCGCAATGATGAGTGGTTTTATTAGCCAACCTCTTGACCATTACATGTTTTGAGTAGTTCCATCATTGCCAGAACCAATTGCTACCCTTTATACCACTCATTCCTCCAGGAGAAGTCATCTTTAAGCTCTTTTCTGACTCATAAAAAATGAAAAGATCATTGATTATTTTTCCCTTTTTGACTTGTTAAAAGAAAATAAAAATATGGGGTCTGCTTTCAATCTCTTTTCTGACCCTTTAAACATGAAAAGGTAGCTAATCCCTTCTCATTTTGAACTCGTTAACGGATGCGAAACGTCATGTGCCTAGTATATGTTTACCCCTTTTTCGGGTTGGGATGCACTATTTACAAAAAAAGTACTCCTTAATTGAAATGGTCAAGTGGTTCTCTCAAGTATAATTTTCTAACTTTTCGGGCTTGAGAGACACAAATGTATGAAAAGGGACCATGTGGAGTTTTATTTTCTGTCCCTTTTCCAAACTCTCTAAACATGAAAAAGATACCAAGTTACGCCTTTGTTGAACTCATTAAAATATAAAACGACATCAGATTCATCGCCATGACGAACATGAGCTTCTCCTTCGTAGGGCTCATTAAACTTACTAGGTCGGATTTGTCTAAAGGACGAACTTATAATGGAAGCATATGCTATCCCCTTCAATCTTTCGATTAAAAAAATAATTGGGGTACCTCCCAAAAATGGTGGGGGAAAATTTAGAAATCTAATCGGTTGTGTCAACAGCTCACTCTTGAACATGACACTTTATGCTTCGTGTCGGGATGGGATATCCTCCTTTGTATCATTGACTTCCCTGGGCTGGTCCATTCATTTTTCCCTTTCATTTGATCTCTACCACATCATCATGACCACCGATCCTATGGATCCAAAAGCTTCCAAACTTCCAGTTGTGTTGCCAATATGTTCAACAGTTGTCCTTCTGCAGTTACACTTACCTTTGATTATTTGTATCATCCAGAATCATTTTTCATCCATTCGTCTTGTGTTGATGATGTGGGATACATTATGGCCCTCCTTCGATGAAGTCTCTCCCTGTTGACTTCAAGTCATTATCTAGGAAGTTGATTGAGAGACTCCCTTCCAGTACCTTAGAGCTTGCATGACCTAATGGCAAGTTATTTGAACTTGACCACAAGGTCACATCATTGGCTTTTGATCGAGTGATTTCATGGGTTTTCGACTTCAGTTCCTCTATTCACATTTTGTGAATTGTGCTGATAGTACCTTGAGGACCATTGTCATTATTAGTGCTTTCTCTGGTGCTTGTTAACAATTTACATCATTGACTGGTAATCAAGTGACTTTCTAGCATGTTCGATGTCAACAGATCTATTCACATGTTAGAATTTGTACTTTGATCGAGTAATGTTGGAGCACAAGACCTTGGGCTCAGATCACAAAAGTCTAGGTTTGGAAGTGATGTGACATGGTTATATTGATATACATGTCTCTTTTAGATGGATGGTTGTGACCATACCATGAGTTATCATATGTGATTCTTCTCATTTTTGGATGCTTGGAACCATACCTTGGTTTCAATATGATCCTATTTATAGGATGGTTATGCCCATTCCTGGATCCATTTACATGATCATTCTCTACATGCCATGATTCATGTATCATTTGATAGAGTTTTCAGTTATGTATATGTACTTACTTGCAGGTTTTCCGATGATAGACTCTGGTTTGCCACACTGATTCATAAAGCATTTCATCCTTCACTCTAGTTCAGCCTTCACACTTTAGGGGGCATTTGTTACAAAACATTTTGTCACTGTCCTTATACTCCCCATTCCTTGATCCTAAAGGACCTCTATAATGAACCCTACATGCTTTCCCTTCATGAAGAAACTCCCATTGCGTCCATCTTCATGAGCAGAACAATTCCCTTTTGCACCATTTCCCCAAAATCTTCTATTTTTCCCAGTTTACAAAACCGATGTTAATGACCCTTTTCCTCCTCATGTTGATATGCAAGGATTAGCACTGCCGCTAGTGCTGAGTGGAGCGACCGAGATTTGTTCCTGTCTTTTCGATCCTCTTATGGAAAGTTTTTTAAATAAGGAGTTGAAGCTTCCAGCTCTAGAAGCATCGTAATGGAAGTCTGGTGAATGGTTTGGCCAGATGGGGTCAAGGATGTCAGTTTGGGCTCCTTTCCCCTATAAGGATGGAACTACCTCAAGAGATAAGACCTTCTCCCATGAGAAGAGGATCCATCTCCCATCCATTCATGCTATATAAACCTCCATTTTTCCCAAGCACAAGCTAATGTTAATGTTGGTGTGCTAGTGCTAATTAAGTTTGGAGTAAAAAACAAGCTATTCATAGTTGTAGCTCTCTATTTGTGTGAGGGAGAAGTGTGAATTTGGTTTAGTATGAATTCTAAAGGAAAGAGCCTTAAAACTATCATTGTTGAGGCCATCATGGAATGCTAATGGAAGTGTGTGGGAACCTGGTTTTGTCAGAGGAGAATGGAAACATAAAGACAATGGTTGTAATCTCTTCTTGATTCAATATATATGAAAATATCGATTGCTTTCCTAAATAATGTGTCATCTCACATGTTTATGGATTAATGTTTCTTGACTTGTTAAGTAGGTTGAATTACAATTTGTCTATTATCATGGTTGTTGTTTGTTGTTGTTTACTTTTTTTAGATATTCGAAGAAGGAAACGAGAGATAGCTGGAGCGAGCAAGCAAGGTCATCATCAAATGGGATAAGTATACTAAGGGGTAGGCCCTCTTAATTGGTTCTAACCTAAGAAAATCTACCATAGAATGTATTAGTTGTAGCTAGACCCATTACTGGGCTAGAGGAATTGTTTGTGTCCACACTCATAATTTTACTTCACCACAAGAAGGGACTCCAAAGCAGTAGCAACACCATCATCTTCAACACCAAGTACCTGCAAAACAAAAAAATCATCAGAGAACAACAACAAAAAAAATGGGAAGAAGAATAGCATGCAGTTAATACCCACAGCAACCACCTCCGTTCTTCAACCACTGCAGCAAGGTATTAAGCACCATAGGTAAGTATCCCACTCACTCTCTCATTTGCATAATGTATTCAAGAGATGTAAAGGTTACGAGTAAGTTGGTTTATAAGAGAAAGGTGGCCAGTTAACTTGGCCACCTTCAATTAGTCAACAAAGACAAAACAATTTGTCCTCTCATATGTGGCAATAGTCAAGTCAAAAATAGAAAGGAAAAGGACAAAAGTAGTTAAGGCCACGGAAGCATGAAGTGGGAGTTAATTATGAGGAAGTGGTGAATGATGAGGAGGTAGGGGGGCCAACAATCCAAAAATGAAAACCGTATCTCAGATGCCAGCACACCACCTCACCCCAAATGACCATAAGAGGAAACAATCATCACCCCCATGCATTCGTGCATTCACTTCCTCGAGGCTCTCTCTCACAAATCACTCTCATACCCAAGAAACCTACAACAAGGAAGACACCATCATTTTTCTACACAGGAATTCCTACAGGATATGCCGAGAGGAGTTTCAGAGGGGAAAAAATAGGAGTTGACCATAGGAAACACTATGAAGAAGTAGGCTCTGTAATTACATCCCTCTTTCCAAGTAAATTGAACAAAATCCTCTAGTTTGAGTGAATTTGGAAGATGTGGAAGTGAATTGTCCACACAGTCATCTCAGTCTTTTACTTCTGCATTTGAAATTTGTATCAACCATCTCATCTCCTTAAACCTCACCAACCAATATTATAGGAGGTTTTAATAAGAGGGAGACCACTAACACTATGAGAATCCAACAATGCCCTCAGGTACTAGAAATCTTCAGAAGGAATAATTGGATGGGGTTTTTCAAAAAATTTAGGGGGTATGATGATGAGGTGGCGCAAGATTTTTCTCTCTCCCTCATTCCACTTACCAGAGTCCATGACACTATTGTGGTAAGAGGCCTCTCCATAGAAATCACCCCTGAAATCATCAGCAGAGTTACCACACTTCCCCTGGGAGTACCATGGAGGAAGGAAGACAAAGGAGATATCCAAGTTTCCAAAAGGAAATTCTTTTTAGAAGGCGAGGAACCCATTGAGGAAAAAAATGGAGTAAGGAGATAAAGTCTACCATATCCCTAGAATGAGGTGAGGTACCAACTTAACAAATACATTTCATGTGACGGTAGGTATAGTGTGGTCTATGGCTATGATTTTAGGCTTCTTGAAGAAATGAGATTTGGAGCAGAAACACCCCCTAACCACAGGCTCAGTATACCATACTTCCTGCTGCAATCATTGATAGACTCAAGTATCAAGCTACAAGAGGGAAATTCCCAACAGTTATCTCAGTATGGGTTAATTAGAATCCTTATAGAATATGCCCTCCAAAACATCAAAATTCCTATACAATGGGTAGTTTTTAGAGACATGTAGGTAGAGGAAGACATCAAAGCTCTCACATATGATGTTATTCCTACTATTAGTGGAGAGGAAGAGGAAGAGACTGAATCAAAGGAAGAAGAATTAGAGCAGGAAGAAGAAGAAACAGAAGGAGATGAAGATGATATGGATGAAGAAGAAGATGAAACAGAAGAAAATTAGGAATATGAAGAATAAGAGGAGAAAGAGAAGAAGGATGATGAAGAAATAAAGGAGGATGTTAAGGAGGAAACTGATAAAGATGATGAGGATCTACAAGACGAAGAAGAAAGGAAAGACATAAGTGAAGAAATTAATGGTAAAGACGGGGAAGAAGACAAGGAGGAGTCACCTAGGGTGTCTCCATAACCCACTGAGAGAGAGGAATTAAATACCCTCACTGCTCTAGCACCCCCATCAAGAAAAAAGGCAAAATACAAAGGCAGAGCCCCTTATATTTTAGGACAAGGAAAAGCACAAGAATAAGGCAGGGGAGACCCAAAATGCCAACTAAAATTCCCATTGTGATTGAAGACTCCCCTAAAAAAAAGGAGAAAATGCCTTCCCCTAAGTCTCCTATCACTTATGTGAGAAGGCCTATGACTAAATCCACCTCCTCCAAGGGAAAAGCAATCCTACAACATACACAGCAGAATCTACAGGAAGTGGAAGCAGTCCTACAGGATACTTTGTTGAACCTACAAGAGACACAAAATATGGAAAAGGAGGTAGGCCAACAATAAGAAACTAATGAAGAGGACCTAGAGTGAAAAGAACCTAGCCCCCAACCTAACCTTGACTCCTACTATAGGTTTATTGAAGGAGGCAAGGTTATTAGTCAAATATTTTCTATCCCACTCTTCTTCGAGCTTAATAAGGAGAGAGCCAGAACTCACAGATGGATGCAGATTTCCAAATCCAAGGGGATAGAAGACACTGGGCACATGGAGGAGAAGCTCAAGGAGATGGGCAGAGAGCTAAGTAGCTTAAGAGATAGAGAGGCCATAATGAAAAATCAACTAGACAGTTGCAAGAAAGAGAGAATCAATTGGCATGTATGGTTAGTATCTCTTTGGAAGAAATCTAGTGTAGGATTCCAGCTAAATCCTATGCCCTATACCTCACGGAATAGTGGTTGCAGTTACAAATCAAGACCATCACACAGAGAGGCGCCATGCTATTTCAAGACTATAGGTAGTTCATTGATCTTTTTGATCATAGCACACTAGAAAATTGGGCCAAGATGTCTAAGTTTTATTTGCAAAAAATGGCCTTAACATACATGAATGTATGGAGCCCTAATGCCAAGCTAGGAGATTTACAGTTGATGGCTTTGGCATCATGGATAAAGCATGAGGAATCAAGGGCTACAGAGATGAATAAAATATTGGCAAGAGAGAAAACTGAACCTCTTATGATCAGAGCTAAACAGTTAGATCCCATGGCCCTCATCAGTACCCATAATTTGATTGCAAATGATCCTTAGCTTGCACCTAGATATCTTACTACCCAAGAGCAAGAAATTTCACATTTTGATGACAGGTTCAGGTTGTTAGGGGATGATAGCAATCATGCTTTCTTGAGAAGATGGAACACATTGCCATATAGCTTAAAGATAAGAGAGTGCCACTCTCCTCAAAGATTGAGAGAAGCACTAAATAGGACACCCACATACAAGCAATCTATGCAAAGCCTGAAAGTCAATTGGATTGGCCTAAAACTCAGTCCACCACTACTCTTAGGAATGTTAGAAGGAAGGAAGTGAGAAGAAGAAAAGAGGCAGTGAGAGGAGGTAGAAAGGAATGTAGGCTTCTATGAACAAGAATAGGAAACCACAAAAGAGGCATGGGATGTCAGGGAGGCCACTAGAGCTATGAAGGATATGGATATTGATTGAATTTCTCAGAGGATAAGCAACACTTTCAGTAAGGGGGTGATGATGATCCTCATCATTAGGTAATTATATGGGCCTTAATTCACCTCCTAGCTTAGTGAAACCAACTTTTCTCACAACTTATAAATGTTTTTGGCTGTATTTTGTTTATGAGGTGAGTTAGAGTTGGATATTATGCCTAGTGGGTCAATGTGCATTGAATGCAGGATTGAAGGAGAAATTCAAGGAATTTTGGCAAATACTAAGTTTAAACCTCTAATGTGACAATGGAGAGGGATTATCGGAGGTAAATCCTCCTCATTTACTTCTCCTGCATTCGAATATTCCTCCATCCATCACACCAGCTTGGAGTGCAAGCAACCAAGCCACGTGGATTAGAAAGCAGTCAAGCAACTGAGAGACAAAGAGCTATTTTATCTCGATTTTGGGAGCCAAGCCTCCCTAATTTTAAGGAATTCATTGGGAACTTCAGTTGTATAAGTAGAGAGGCTTAGAGCCTCATTAGGATTCGAATTTTTGTTGTAAAACTCTAAGCTATTTTCAAGCTCCAAACTTGTGAAAGTTTTATTGATGTAATTTTCTGTTTTGGTAATAAGAATGAGTTTTGTTTTGAGCCAGAACTAAGTTAAATCAGAAGGTTGAATCTCTTGGGTTAGGGCCCAACCCTAGTAGCCAAGGCTCCTCTTTCTTGTATCTGTATGTTTAGATTAGTCTCATAGCTTCATTGTTAATTTTATTTTAGACGTGTTTTCATTGCAAGTAGAGTACATTGGATTGGTTGTTTATTAGTTTTCTTCCATTTGTGCCCTACCTCAGTAGCAGGTTAGTAGGGATAAAAGGAGTACCACAGGTTTGTCAGTGGGTGTCTTGGCCTCATTTCCTCCCTTTGGGATTGTGATTTGAGGAAGGGACCCTTATGCAGCCACAAAAACACAAATTTCTATTTCTTGCATAAGCTTTAGAGTTTCCTATATTTAAGTTAGAATTTGGTCAATTTTGCAAAGCAGGATTTCGTTGCCATATCTTCTATCTTCACTCTTACAGTAGATCTCATCCATGCTTTCATTCCTTTCAACAACTTTCCTCTTGCATCATGTAGGCAGTTAGTTCATTAATTCTGCTTTCTAGCTTATGAGAATGCTTCTTGTTTACATATCTTTTTGGGAATTATACATGTTTTATGCAAAGAAAGTGCTTCAGGAGGAGACAAATACTTCATAGCCAGCAACAACCTTCCACTCCACCCACCATAGTCATTCCTTGTTTTCACCATTTCCTTCACTAGTTTTCATAATTTTTCATAGAAATTTTTCCATGCACATTGAGCGAATCCAACCATCCTCTATATTTTTTGTTGACTTCTGAGTGATATTAAACCTTTCCTCACTTCATTACACCCATATACCACCTTCCCTAAGCCTTCCATCACCTCCAAAACCTTCTATTTTCCTCTTGGCTGTATCCTATAGGTTCATAGGGAATCCTGTAGGTTTCTAGTACATCCTATAGGTTTTCCTAAAATGGCCTATTTTGAGGCTGAATTGAGGGAAAATCTCTAGGAAGTCATCAAAAGCCTCCCAAGGTTCTCCCACACCATCCAACCATATCCTAACCCTCCCATCCATCCTCCAATATCCTTAATTCACCTGCCACATCACCAAAAGAAATTAGTTTGCATACTTGATTTTGCATGAAAAGACAAAAAGACAAAAACATATTTATTTTAGTCCGTTTTCTTGCATATTAGTGATGCTTGATGCTTCTTAATTCCATGCTTAGATAGTAGAATTTGGTTCATGTTAATTTAGCATTATTTCAAAGCATATTTTTTTGGCAGTTAATTAGGAAATGGTGTGATTTAGCATTGAATTTGAGTCTTTTCCATTATCGCAGTAGAGCAGCTCTTCATTAGAACATATTTCCCTTTCTTCCATCAAGAAATCAAGCTTATTCTTACTCCATAGAAGTCTCACTTGAAAACCCCAGTGATCTCTCGCCAGCTAAACCATGACACAAGGCAGAACCATCACTTTTACTTGTGTACACTGTATATAGCACTATCACCTCCAAGTTTGTACAAACCCCGAGTTGACAAAGTAAAGCTGGTAGCCTAGGAGTTGTAGCATTGTTGCAACAATACTGGAACTCATCACCTTCCAACCCATTCCAAGAAGCGAACTCTACACCTATTTCATTTATGAGCAATTTTTCTTAGGTCTGGGTTCCATAACATACGTCTAAATCCACACAAATGTGTTTTCTTTGTCAATTCTAGATTCCTACTTGGTTTCATTGTCTCCAAACACAGGATTAGGGTTGATTCTGAAAAGGTAAAGGCAATTACTCAATTTCCCAAACCACAATCCATTCTACAACTCCAATGTTTGCAAGGGAAGGCAAACTTCTTACGACAATTCATCGTAAATTATGTCGAGCTAACGAAAGGCTTTATGCGCCTATAAAAGAATGGAGTACCATACTTATGGGATGATCAAGCCCAATGATCATTTGATGCCTTGAAATACACACTTATATCTGCCCCACTGCTTATTTCTCCCAACTATGCATGCGACTTTCTCCTTTATCTTGCAGGCTCACCATCCTCTATTGGAATGGTGTTGGTCCAAACTCATTATGATCTTAGTGAGCATGTGATCTATTGTCTCTATAATGGCTTGGCTATGCTCGAACTCAGATATTCACATGTGGAAAAGTTTTCCTTGGCATTTGTCTTTGCCGTCAATCATTTTCAACACTATATACTGCTACAACAAACTACCATCATCGCTTTGGAGAATCTCATGAGACACATTTTGTCTCGTCAAGTCATTGGAGGAAAATGGTCCAAATGGATAGTTATCCTCCAGCAATTTGATTAGGTTTTTGCCACTGCCAAGGTGAAAAAAGCCTTAGTCTTCACAAAACTATTGTCAAATCTTCCCATTGTCGATCCAAATGAGATTGCCCATGGTCCTCCCCTGAATGAATTTGTCTATCTGATCAACTCTAATGACTCTTGCTATGGCTACATTCTAGTCTACCTCCAAGCACAATTATTTTGCCTTGAACTATTTTCAGGTGACCGTCGTCGCATCCACCACCAAGATCAACACTATTTAGTGTTTAATGATACTCTATATCATCATGGTGTTTATACAGTTCTTTGAAATTGCCTCACTCATGAAGAGGCAAAATAAGTTTTAAATGACAGCTAGGCTAGGACATGTGGCGGTCATCTTTCTGGCATATATACTAGCCTGAATATTCTATGCATAGGATACTACTGGCCAACCTTGTTCAAAGTTTGTATTAAGTTAATCCGGTAGTGTCACACTTGTCAAGTATTTGCAAAGAAAATGCATGCACCCCCAGCCCCCTACACTCGGTTATCTATGTCAGCCCCTTTGTCAAATGGGGTATTGACTTTGTCACATTCAATCCCACTTCCTATGATGGACACAACTACATTATTTTCACTATGGACTACTTTACGAAATGGGCCAAACCCATTCCCACTTTCTGGGCCGATGGAGAAACTGCAACATTATTCTTGTTCAATTAGGTAATTTGTTGTTTCAATGTGCCCCACATTATCATTATAGACCATGGTTCTCACTTTCAAAATCACATGATGTCTGACTTAACATTGCTGCTTAGTTTTCGTCAAGACCAATCGTCCTCCTACTATCCCCAAGCTAATGGCCAAGTGGAAGCCGTTAATGGCATCTTAAAAACAATGATCTGCAGGTTCGTTGTAATCACAAAACCCACTAGCACCACATGTTATATCGTTCATTGTGGGCATATCGAACTTCAGTCAAAACTGCTACTGGCTTTACACCATTCCAACTCACTTATGGCCTGGAAAAGGTACTACCTATCGAGTGCTACATTCCTTCCCTAAAACTTGTTGTTGAAATATTTCCCGACACCACTGCCGAAGAAGAGAGTTTTCTATATCTCAATCAGCTAGACGAGACCCGTCGAGATGTCGCACTAGCACTCAAAGCCTATAAGCATCGGGTCAAAGCCCAATATGACAAAAAGGTCAAACCTCGTTCTTACCAAGAAGGTGATCTTTGTTTACTCTATGATCAAAAACATGACCTCTTGGGGGTAGGAACAGTTCAACCATTATGGATCGGTCCATATGGCATCAACAAACCCCTCTCAAAAGGGGCCTATGAACTTCAGGACTGTGAAGGAGTCCCACTCAAGGAGCCCCAAAATGGGTTCTATTTGAAAACGTATTATGCCTAGTATTGCACTAGGCATGTGCTTTGTAATTCTATTTATTTATAAGTTTTTATTCCTTTTTTGTGACTGAATTTTTAACACTTTTTGAGTATTTGTCTCATACATGTTTCTCGTTGTGCAAATGTCTTCATTACCCTTACCATGCGTAGGATATGCGGATGGTGCCAGTCGTCACACAAGACACATTGCATCAGCTGCTTAGGTCATTTACACACCTGAGTCGGAACTACTTTGTTCTGGGGGACTCTTTCTTGGTACTGCCACCAACAATATTGTCGAGTATATATCTATAATTTCACCTCTCATTAAAGAATCATCTCAACACATCTCCAATCTCATGGTCAAGTTAGACTCTTAGCCTGTTGTTATGCAATTAACAAATCATTATCACATTTGAAATCCAATCTTGTTATGTCATTATTTAAGGGTATGACTCTTGGAACATCAATTGGAGTTATTACATATGGACACATTCCTCGAGAATTTAATGCAGTTGTTGACTCATTAGAAAACTATGTATTAGATTGTCACTTATCTCATTTATTATAGATACATTCTTGAAAGTAAATATTTACATTGTTAAAAATTTAGAAAAACATTAAAAAACATTTATATCATAGAAACACCAATATATCAATATATATATATATATCGAATCCAGTATTTTACATCAGAAAATTCCCAAAACTTGGGTCTTTTAAAGTACAAAATGGCTCTACTAAGCTTTGCTATAACACCCACTGGCTAAACTAGGCTGCTGCTTAAGAGTGGACTCATTAAATTAATCAGATGGGGAAAATTGGACAACACAATTGCTTTATGTCAGTATTTTGGAAAGATTTTTTTGACAGTAGTTGTTCCCTTGAACATGGCACTGCTTCAACAAAACCTTCTTTGTGACGGCCTCTCAAAATGAACCTTACCATACTATGAGTTTAGCCTATATACCCCAATGTTCTTGCATCTCTATATCCTAACACTCTTTGGTGTTCATGAGTCTAGTGGTGCCTGGTTAAAACCTTTCTGTTGTGCCTTCTATTGTTCAAGGGATCCCTTTATCCTCTTTTTCCTCCATCAAACCATCAAACATATACTTCCATCATTCCCTCTATTGATTTGACCCAATTCTCAAACTATTCTTAAAAAAAATAAATAACTCTTGTCCCATTTCATGTCATTTGATGTAGGACACATTATTTCCTACCTTTCGACATGTCTCTTCCTATTGACTTCAACACTCTATCCAGGGAGTAGATCCATAAACACATCAGTGCCATGGAACTTGTAGACATTAGTGGCAGGTTACCTTGTGTTTTATCAGGGGTTTTCATTATTTTCTCCTAGTTAAACAGTTCTATGAGTTTTCGATAACAAAAACATTATTCACACTTGCTAGATTGTACTGTGTATCTTGGAGACAATCATCATTATCAGTGGTCATCCTTGTGTCTATTAATAGTCTTCATTATTGTCTGGTAATCAGATGATTTCATACATATTCTATGTCAATTCCTTTATTCACATGTATCGAAATATGTTGTTAAGATGAAGTGACAATCAAGACCTTGGGTAGAGGCTTACATCACTCAGCCTTGTTTCCTCTCCCAAGCTACATATATTATTTTTTGGAAATAACTCATCAGGATGATCCTATTATGACACAAGTTCCACATTGTGCTTATCGATGGACACGATCGTCATATCTCTTTGGTTATAAATCACTCTAACATAGCTAATAAGCGTTGGAATGCCCGACATTGGACATGGTTTTAGATTTTATATATATGTTTTGTATTCGGTTTCTCATAGTCCCAAAGCTTTTATCCTCTCTCTCTCTCTTCCAAAACACGACAGTTATAAAGTATTTCATCCATCAACCTTTCCTCTGATCTAACACTTTAGGGGGCATCTGTCATACAGGAAAATGACCTCCTCATCAACGCAAAGGAGAAAGTCAACATGACTGAAATATTGACCAAGTTCACATGCCTATTTTCCAAGCTAACACTCCCTAGGAACTAGCAAGGTTCTTTATAAATCTTCTTAGCCATGAAACAGGTGATTTAGTCCCTAGGGTAACTCTTTGTTTTGCCTTGGGGGAAGTGTTAGTCAAATTTAGTGATTTTCTAGAAGTCAAAGGATTGGGTTGACCGAATAATATCCTTATATTCACTCATATGTCAGCCCATAAAGTAGGGAAACATCTAGATTTGACTTGTTTGAGGGATTACTATTCCTAACGGAGTCTAACAAAAAGGGAAAAATAGATAAAGCATGGAAACATCTCATATTTTCCCCAAAAGAACTCATGAAATAATTGGCAAGGATTATCCTTTCATGTTATATATTTGAGGCTTGGGGCATTGTGAAAGGGGTCGAAAGTATTGAAAGGACTCCCTATTGAATTTCAAAGATTTTTGTTAGACATTGGCTCATTAAGAGATTAAGAAGAGAGAGAGAGAGAGAGGAGCTGGAGGAGTAAGGGAAGCTTGATTCAACTGATGGTTGTAATCACTCTTTCCTATCATTAATATAGGCCTACAGTTGTGGTTTCCACTCCATGGCATTGGTATTGTGATTTACTTACATGTTTATCCAATGCTATTGATTATGAGTAGCTTAGGTATGTGCAGTGAGATATCCTTATGTATTATTGTATAGATTGTCAAGGTTATATGTTGTGACATTACTCCTCATCTTGTCTATGTGCATGTATTGATCTAGGAGCTAGCTGAGAAATCTTCCACTCTGCTACTTTGAGTTCTGCAGCAACACCACACCAAGATCTAAGGTAACAATCTTCCTTCTTATTTTGATTATCATTTCACTAATACGGACATGTGAATGTATCTCTGTGCCAGTTGGAGCTAATCTGACTATCTACCAAGGATATCAGGAATATCCTTGAGGGTATTTCCACCACAATCAATCATGCATTAATCCCTATCACATGGTATCATGGATAACACAAGTGAAACCATTCATCTCTCTAGCAGTGAAAGGAAAATTTGAGAAAATATAATTGATCAATGGGAAGCATAGATATTATGTGGAAGGGAGTATTTCAACATGTAAGTTATTTTATTTTTATATGGATCTTTACATATTTAGAAGAGGAAGCCAAAATATTGCAAGGAAATACAAAACTTTCATGACCACCCCAATGTTTGCCAAACTCATAAGAGGGATTATAAAATTTAAAAAAACATCAAATAAAAAGAGAAAAAGGACAAAAGAGGCAAATAAATTTTTTGTCCTTACCAATTCTCTCCATCACACACACATGCACGAGAATTAGGACACAGAAGCTAAAGAACTATGGGGATTTTTTCGTCAAGCTGAAAGAAACTTTCAATGCCATCCTAAGGGAGAAACCATAATAGACATTGATTAAAATGGTGTTCCAAAATGGTTGGAAGGTAATTGTAATACATCGGCTATATAAGCATGGAAAGCCTAAAATTAGAACCACACAAGGTATTTTGCAGAGCTTTAACAATGGCATCAGGGTGAAACAAGGTCTCCCCTTCTCCCCCACATGAATGCATCACTTGTATATACGTTATAGAAATGGATAAATATGAAAGGTCATAGAGGGGTGAATACACAGAGGATTATCATAAATATTTTGTTATGTTAAAATTATGTGACAATGAAAACTAGAACACTACACAACCTACATAGTCATCTAGAGGCCTTTGAGTCCCTTTTCACTGAGGTTGGAATGAATGTGATCATGATAAAAACTAAGATAAAAATATTTTGGCTAAAAAAAAAAAAAACCACCCAAAAAAAAAAACAACATGAGCCAATACATTAACCCAAAACTATAAATATTGGGGACCAAATTTCAGTGGGAAACTAAGCTAGGATGCACTCACAAAGAAAAGACTGCAAGGAGAATTGAAAAAGTTCTTTTTTTTTTTTAATTAATGCAAGAAAAAAGAGGTTTAACATTGTCTAATGGTGTTCTCTCTTTTTCAAATGTTCATATCCCCAATACTCCCTTATGGATATGAAGAATGGGACCCATGCATGTCTATAAATATAAGAGATCGAGTTGAATACATGCAAAAACCCCAAGTAAAACAATAGTGCACTCAATATAAGTAAACAAATATAGACATTTGATTTGGCATAGAAAAATGATTGTAGCAATGGAAAATGATAGGATTATAATGAAAATAAACAAATATGAGCTAAAAATGAGGAATAAACATGGAAGCAATAACGAATAAAATAGTTTGAAGAGTGGGATATATAACATAAAAGTGTCAAACAAATAAATGGTGATGAAAATTCATCTATAAGTTTATGTTATAAGAATGGAAAATGGAGATAAAATGATGAAATAAAACAACAAATATTATACAAACAACATCAATAGAGAGGAAGAGGCTGAAGTGTGACACTACATGAAGCTTCACATTTGTTGGTGCACGAAGATGACTATTAAAGGCAACCTTAATACCTACATTAATTATCAAACGAGGGTAAGTTTGTTTACTTCAAGAGTGTTCATCATTGTCTATGCAAGTGAATTCAAAGGCTAATTCAGAATGAAATGATTTCGAATCATTGCAATAATTAATATCTAATTCTTGAAGTTCAACCCAAAGCGAATCTGAAGGCAAACCTTAAAGCATTTTCAAATCTATTTTAACCTATTGTGCAGAAAATTGAATCCGAATGCAAGTATGTTAAAGGAATCAATCTAAGCAGATCTAGTAACTAGTATCGAAAATAATTCATTCAACAAGAAGGAAAACTATAGAAAATAAAAAAAGGCAATTATTCAAGCTTTTAACTAAAAGAAATAACTACGAACTCAAGATATTTGATAACACTACTCAAAATGAACACCAATCAAATAGTTAAACTAATCTGATAAATTCATAAAAGATTAACACACATGTAAACATAGCAATATCTAGAATCTACTTTGAATGGAAAAGTTATATCATAAATATCAATACTCACAACAATCAGAATAATTATAATTTAATGAAATAACAGGAATAAACAATTGCAAGAGTAAAAAGAAATAAGTATGGCACAAGCAAAGTAGTAAATCCCCTGGCAGCTAGCCCCAAAGTCTCTAGAAGTCTAGGTCTCAATATCCTCCAAAGGAAATTGTTCTATTTGGGCGCCCATAATTTATAATTCTACTTTAAGTTTCCGAGCCTTATTTGTTTCTTTTAACCATTCTCTCAAATGTTTGACTGTTTTCTTCAGTTTCCTATATTTCTTAATAAGCTTCCTTAATCTGGCCTTGTACAATTTTTTCTTCTTCTTAGGGTTTCTGATTGGAGATGACATAGTTGTGTTTATTTCGGGTTCAAGAGGAGCTGTGCCAATATCATGGTTATGTTTCAATGGAACAATATCTCCTGATTGATTTTTGTCTTCAAGGTCTTCTTCTACATGGGCGTCTTTCTTAGGGGACTCCAATGGAACAATATCTCCTTATTGATTTTCATCTTCAAGGTCTTCTTCTGGATGGGCTTATTTCTCAGGGGTCTAATAGTATATCCTAATTGATTTTTTTCTTCAAGGGTTTCTTTTGCAAGAGCTTCTTTCTCAGGGGACTCATTCATAGAAAAAACTGATTCTGTATGATCCTCCAAATTATCAGCAGATGGTAAAGTTTCAGTATGGCCAGAACTGCCAACAGAGGCAGACTAGTTAAGGAAATGATTTTGTCCTACATAGTTTCTAGATGGATCCCTTTCTTCACAATATGTACCCAAATTCTCCAGTACTTGAGCCATTTCTTCCTCATATTCCTATAGAAAATCATCTTGTAGGCTTAGAGAGGGCATATGAGATAACCTTGTTTCTTCTGTTGGAATTGGGATGTGCTGCTATGAATTTATCCTTGCAGAATGCCTACGTTTTCTTGGGCTAGAGACCAAATAAGGATTCCTTCTTTTTCTTCCCCTTTTTGGACCTGCTACCTTTACTCTCTACTATTCAATATTTGTGTTATCAGTGTTTCTATCATCTATCCTTGTCTATGCATCTGGGTTTTCCTCTAGTGGGATTAAGGTAGGATTTACAAAGATATCCCAAGTTAATTTATGTTAGGCTGATCCATGAATAATAATTAACTTAATCAGACCATGATGGATGATGATAGAATCTGGGTCTTTAGCCTTCCTAACATGACTAGCAATGTCATGCAATAGGAAATTTAAAAAGAATGGAAAATTAACTGTAATTTTTTTCTTAATAATAGCTAACAATTTGAGTTGTCAAGGTTTTACCACATCTTGACGTCTATCACAAGTGATGTACCTCTGAACAGTGGTCACCAATTCCTGCCATGGTTCCTTTAAAGATGTGGGGTGAATCCCTTTGCCTTTGCGTGCCAATTGTTCATCTAGGTCTTGGAATACTGAAACTATGTAATGCAGGAGAACATGCTTATCAGTCCATTTTGTACCTTCTGCTAGAAGTCCAGAGAATTAAGCTATAACTGCTTTAGAAACTATTATATTTTTTCCCTTCACCATCATGCGTCCATCTTATAGATTTTGCAAGAATTCAAGTGTTATTTCACTATGGAATTCTTGTAATTTGGCTAGGTATTGGAGCCAGCTAATGCGCTCAAGAATTTCGCGAGCCTGTTCTGTTACTCGGAGTATTGTAGATTCACTGTGGATAGATTTTCCTCCCATGGTTGACGTGTTTCAGTATCCCAACTAGCACTTTTGTATGCGCTTTCTCACAAATTTTTTTCAGGCTGGAACAACAAAAAAAACTGTATACAAAACCTTAAAGTCGTTACTAAAAAGGCAATGATATTGTTTTAAAGTTGTTATTAAAAGGAAATGATATTGTTTGTCACATCAGCAGTTTTTGGCGTAGATTGATAATTATCACACATGCTATCCATAATGCATACCTTCCCCCCTCTAATAAAAAAAAGGCGTCCATGACCATAGAGCATGGGAAAAAGGGAAAGGATGTTGGGGATTCATAAATGTGGTAGGACAATAGTTAGATTGGCATAAATACGACAACAAAAATGGTCAAAGTAGTACATGTCACGAAGATGGGAAACGACCGAAAAAGGAATAAAATAGAGAATTGATCATTATGCGAAGAGATGTTTCCTTAGGTTAAAAAATATGACGAAAGCATGATTAGCGATAGATGATAACAACTGTTGGTATCAGTTGATCGGACAATATTGATATAATTCATATAAAAGTATATTTTACCATGCATATTGGTTAATATAGTTATAAACGTTGTTCAAATGGTAAATTCGCCTTTTAGAAATGAATCAATAGGATATAATGGTATAAAGAATAATTCTCAATGTATCATGGAACTTCAATACCACAAGCAGAGCCACTGCTGCCAACAGGCATTCATAGCCTCGAGAGGGTTGCTTTTCAACCCAAAAATGAGCTAGAATCCTCCATTTAGTTATTTAGATGGTTGTTTATTGCTATAAAGAGACCACTATACTCATATTTCCATTCATCGGGAAATAACAAAGTGACCAAGTCAGCTCTTGATGAGACCTCCTGTCCTTCTGATAGTTTTAACTATATAGAAGGTCATTACCCTGGTGTGGTGGCCAGAATGGAATGTCAATTGTTACATCCTTATGATCATGGTAGGTTGTCTCATAATGAGACCCCCTATCCTCTTTAATAATATTTGTATTATATTTCCATATTTTATTGTAAAGGGAGGGAGGCTCATTTACTCCTTAAGAATTAGGGATGGTGTGAGAAGTAAAAAAATGCCAATGAAAGTTATGATTTTATCCCTATATCATCGTACCAAAGGGAATTATCAATTGAAAGTGTGAAAGATAAACTAGCATGGTATTAATAAAGTGAATCATTTTATGATATGTCCAAAGAGAAGATATTCAGCCAATCATTATATAGAGGAACTAGGTCAGTTTCGGAATAAAGATAACTATCAAAGGTTTTACAAGCCATAATGGTATTAATATTATTGTTTTTCCTTTATCTTGGGTATAAATTCCCAATCCAAAAATATGGTTTTGATAGGCAAGCATGGAAGAAAAAAACTGGTGCTCGATTAAATTGAACGACAATTATCTAGTTATTGGAACAACAATTATTGATCACAAGAAAAATAAATCACAGTTGTTCATTCTATCGAATAGCATCTGTTCAATTGACTGAACAACAACTATTCAATTGATTGAACAACAAATACACCAAAAATAAATCAGAGTTGTTCGTTCTACTGAATAACAGTTGTTCAATTGACTGAACAACAGTTGTTCAATTGATTAAACAATAAACACACCAAAAAGAAATCAAAGTTGTTCGTTCTACTGAACAACAACTATTCAATTGACTAAGCTATAGTTATTCAATTGATTGAACAACAAAAAGACCAAAAAGAAATCAGAGTTGTTCATTATACCAAACAATAGCTATTCAATTCACCAAACAACAGCTGTTCAATTGGTTGAACTTCAATTATTAAACACATAAAAAAACAAGAGAAATCCTTGTATTTACATAGTGATGCCTATCTAAAATAAATTACAAACAATTGTGAGAAAAATATATATATACATTATTTATAGTTGAAGAGAGATAAGTTTTCATGAGAGTAAAGTTGTCAGGTCATTACTCCTTGCAACTAAAATTTTCATATAGGAATCATCAAGTACCTGTTGGTAAAAAGACTCTTTGGTGTTTATGATAAAGAGGTATTTGATGTCCATTCACCTAGAAACAATGGCCACACACATTAATGGTGGTCAGATTGAGAGTGCCATTATTGTGCACCTCTTGAATTTCATATCAGCCAAGCTACCTTGTCTTTAACTTACCCAAAAAGTCTTGAAACATGGAATCGTAGAGGAGCGCCCAGTCTCCCTTCTAAAATGTCTTCTTTTTAATAAGATTGTAGTGCCACTTAACCCTTTGCTACTGAATAATTGCAGTGCATTGTAAAGCAAGTAGTCAAGCTTCATCCAATTCAATTATTTGTTGAAGTTGTTTAGTTTGGGCCTCTGTGATATCCAACCCACTTCTTGGGTTGTCCCGGGAGTCTTTATTTAAAATTCAATAGCAAAGATGGGTTCTTTTCCAAATACAAGTTGGTACGGAGAATATCCAATAGTATTTCGCCAAGTTGTGCGATAACCCCACGAGGCCTCTAGTAGTCTAGCAGCCTAGTCTCGTCGATGTGTCAAAACTATCTTGGTCAAAATTTCTTTAATGACCTTATTAGTGATTTCTACCTGCCTGTTCGCCTGCAGGTGATACATGGAAGTGACTCTATGTGTGATGTGTTAGTTTTGTAGAGTGGTTGTAATCTTATGTCCCATAAATTTACCCCCTCCATCTATTATCACTTCCCTAGGTAAACCATACCGCACAATTAACTTGAAAAGTAAATTAATTTGCAACTTCTTCCATAGCTCTTGGAAAATCTATTGTTTCTACCCACTTTGTTACATAGTCTGTAGAAACCAGTATGTAGGAATTTTGGTTTGATGGCGGATGAAATGGGCCAAAAAAATCCAATGCCCATCATTCGAAAGGTTTTATTACCAATTGGGGCTGCAGCGGTATTTCGTCAGATTGACCAAGATGAACCATCCTCTAGTAGCTATCACAAGCTTGGACATATTTCTTAGCATCTTTAAAAATGGTGGGACAATAATAGCCCATATGTAGTGCCTTATGCCTAGTTTTGTGGTCTGTGAAGTGTCCTCCACAAGGCTTGTCATGGTAGGCCTTTAGGATGTCATAGATTTCATCTTCACAAATGCATCTATGTATGCACATATCAAAATCTATATGGAAACGGTACCCACCAATCCAAGAAAATTAGGTGTTGCACTAGACAATCCTTTTCCATTCCCTTGTTGTCAAGTGTCTGGGCAACTTTCCTACCACTAGATAGTTTCCTACATCTGCATACCATGGCATTTTAATTGCTATGGCAAACAAACGTTGATCTAGAAACTAGTCATCCACTACTAGCAGATCATTTATCTTTGGAACTCGAGACAGAAAATCCATGACTAGGTTTTCCTTCCCTGAACGGTCTTTAATGGTGATATGAAACTTCTGCAAAAGTAACAACCAATGAGTTGCTCATCCATTTGTAATTGGTTTGTTAGCTAGTATCTAATGGTGGAATGATCTGTATACAGAAAAACTTGATAGTCAGTTATATAGTGTCTAAATTTGTTTATGGCATAAATGGCAGCTAAAAATTCCTTTTTTGCTATTGTATAATTAAGTTGAGTAGCAGTAAGATTTTTGCTGATATAGTAAATAGCATAAGGTTTTATGTCCTCCTCTTGGCTAAGGACATTGCCTATTGATGCATATGATGCATTTGTAGAGATACGAAAGGGTAGCTCCCAGTTGGGTCCACGCAACACTGGTGTCGTCAAAATTAATTTCTTCAAATTTGTAAAAGCAATGTCACATTTATCAAACCATTTAAATTCAACATTGCCTGTTAAAGCATACAAAGGCGTAGCAATTTGTGAAAATTTATTTATAAACTTGTGATAGTAACCTGCATAGTCGAGGAATCTACATACCTTCATCTGAGTACAGGGTGTAGGTAGTATGAGAATTACCTTTATCTTCACTGGATCTACCTATATCCTAGCCGCAGAGATGTAGTGTCTTAGGATTACGCCTTCTGTCATCATGATGTGACACTTTACGTTACTTAAACACAAACTGGTGGCAATGCATCATTCTAAAACCTTCTCTGATATTTGTAGTGCTTGGTCAAAGTTGTCCCCATACGGGGTGAAGTCATCCATGTAAACTCCAAGTTTCTCATTTATCAAATCAGCAAAAATACTAAGTATGGGCCTTTCAAATGCAGCTAGGGCATTGCATAAACCAAACGATAACACTCTATAAGAAAACATACCCTATGGACAGGTAAAGGTGGTTTTGTCTTGGTCCTCAAGGTTGATTTGGATATGATTGTAGCCGCTGAAGCCATCAAGAAAGGAAAATAATTTTTTTCCTACTAGTGTATCAAGGACCTGATTAATAAATGGAAGAGGGAAGTGATCTTTCTGTGTGGATTTGTTCAATTCTGTAGGTATTTACAGGGTAAGTTCCTCAGACAGAACACCAAAAGGACACTGCTCACAAATAGATCACAGATCAATACACCAGTATTTTGACGTGGTTAAAACCCTCAGAGAGGGAAACAGTCCACGGTCTGCGCCAAC
>APFE030899255.1:56547-70351 GCA_000404065.3 Pinus taeda
GCCCTAGAAAATTTTGGTTTTGGACCCTATGTTAGGTTGGGAGGACCCACCTATGGTTTTGTGCATGATTTTCACACATGTTTTTTGGACGCGATGGTTTTTCGGTCCATGGTATTGGATGTGATGGTTTTTTGGTCCATGGTATTTGACGTGATGGTTTTTCGGTCCATGGTATTGGATGCTTTGGCATGTATAAATATGTATTGTAACATTGAAAGGAATATAATGAAAAATCAAGCTGGTAGTCCCGGTTTTGGGATCCAGGGGAAAATCTCTATGCATATGTATTTTTATGTGTTATGCTCTCACATTGTTTATTTTTCTGTGATTTAGAATTCGTATGCAGGTAATTTTTGTACGGGGTTAAAACCTACACTCCCAGCTTATCGGATTCCTAGTCGTAAAGTAATACCAAATCACCTTCTAAGAAGACGCGAGGTTTGACATTTTTTTTGAACTATGCTTTGAATTGTTTCTTATGAGCTTCGTTAGCTGAAGCTGCATCACGACGGGTTTCATCCAATTGGATTAGTTCCAAGAAACAAGCCTCTTCTTCTGAGGTTCTAGGGAGAAGGTCGACTGCGAGTTTGAGATTTCATATTGAACAGGTAAGATTGCTTCCAGACTGTACACAATTTGAAAAGGTGTAAACCCAGTCACATTTCTTACCGATGTTCGGTGTGCCCACAAGGCTGAGTACAGGATCAGGTGCCAATCTCGTTTATGGACTCCGATCATTCTTTGCAGCATGCGCTTTAGGACCTTTTTGATCGCCTCAACCTGTCTGTTAGCTTGCGGATAATACGGAGTAGAGTTGTCGTGGGACAGTTCTAATTTGGCAACCAACTCAACCATCATGTGATTGTGAAAATGTGATCCATGGTCTATGACTATGGCCTGTGGAACGCCGAATCTAGAGACTACGTGATTAAAAAAGAAAAGGGCGGTTGTTTCACGGCTGTTGTTTAATGTAGGCATTGCCTCAGCCCATTTGGTACAATAGTCTACCGCAACTATGATATACCCATGCCCCAGGCCGAGGTGGGGTTACATGTCATGAAATCTATGCCCCATTTGGTGAATGGCCCAAAAACAACTACTGGTTGCAGCGGTGCAGGTGGTCTTCTGGTTTTTCTATCAAAAATTTGGCAAGCATGGCAACTTCTAACTGTGGCTATGCAATCTTTGAGCATTGTTGGCCGGAAGTATCTTGCTCACAAATTTTTTTGCACCGTAGCATAACCAAATTGATGCCCCCCACATGCGCCTGAATGACACTCATTCAAGACTTTCTTAGCCTCCTCATGGGTGAGGCACCTCCGCAGAACTGTATCAATACTGCGACGGTAAAGGGTATCACCGATGATCACGTAGTCTTTCGCTTGGTATCAAATACGTCGTTGTTTGCAGCATGAGGTATTAGACCTATATGTTTGTGTTTGGAGATAGATGATTATATCTCCATACAACAAATCGCTTGAAGATATCATAAACAAGTTTTCATCCATGATTGCTTCTTCGGATGCTGCATCGTTGGACGACGATGGGAGATCACATAGTAACTCTGCGAATATCAGGGCTTTCTTTGATTTGGATTTTTTGAATTCCAGATCAAACTCTTGTAGAATTGTTATCCATTTTGAATACTTGCCCCCCAGCAACTGTCGCGACAATATATAAGTCATGGGGCTGCAATCTGATAAAATGGTAGTTTTTATGAAGAGGACGTAGTGTCGAAATCTCTGTATTGCTTGAACAACTGCTAGGGCGAGCTTTTCAACGTAGGAGTATTTCATTTTCGTATCATTTAAGTTTCAGCTTAAATAATATATAGGATGTTCAATTCCATTATCCTCTTGAAATAAAACCATTGCTATGGTCATATCTGCTGCAGCCAGATACAAGTTAAAGTCTTTTTGATAATCAGGAGCATACATTAATGACGATTGTATTAGAGATTGCTTTAAAGCATCAAAGGAAGCTTGCGCGACCTGATCCCAAACAAAGGGCACTTCATTTTTCAATAGACGAGTATAACCTTTAGCTAGTTCGGCATAATTTGGAATGAACCTCCTAAGGAATTTTTCTTTCCCTTGGAGTTTCTGAATCTGAAGCAAGTTTGAAGGTGGAGGCAAATTGATGATTGCCTGAACCTTGCATGGGTCGAGACGAATCCCATCCTTTGAGACTACGAAGCCAAGTAAACGACTAGAACTGACACAAAACACGCATTTGTGCGGATTGAGTCGTATCTTGTAGTGTCGGCAACATAGAAATATCGCTCTCAAATGCCGCAGATGATCTGTCCGCTTTCGTGAATGAGCTGGAAGATCGTCGAGATATGGTTGAACGATGTTTTTGATGTCATGGAAATTATAGTTCATTGCTCTCTGAAAAGTTGCCCCTGCGTTCTTCAAACCAAAGGGTAACTTGCGATATGTGAATGTGCCCCACGGACAAATGAATGCAGTCTTTGACTGGTCCTGTGGGTAGATATTTATTTAATTATACTCTAAAAATCCATCCATAAATGAAAATATTTCGCATCCGGTGCATTCATCAATTATTTGGTCAATAAAGGGTGTAGGGTAGTTGTCTTTCAGACAAGCTTGATTTACACCCCTGTAATCAACACACACTCTAATCGTTCCTTGTTTTTTCATCACAGGAACAATATTCGATACCCAATCGGTCAAAGGAACGGGGTAAATAAAACCAGCATGGAGGAGTTTTTTAACTTCTGCCTTGATGGCAACGACTTTCTTGGGGTGCACCTGCCGTAGCCGTTGTCGTACCAGTTTGACATCTGGATACATCTTAAATTCATGTTCAACTATGCTCGAGTCAATACCTGGCATTTCATCATATGATCAAGCAAAGACATCTAAACTGGCGAAAGAGAGCGCTATATATTTCCAGTTCTGAAGAAGAACAAGATTTGCCAACATGAATATTCTCTACAACATCTGTTTTGGTTGAGATATTTATGGTAGTAGTCTCTTAGATATTGGATAGGTTTCTCTCGGAATCCACCATATTTACAGTATTTGTCAGAAAGTCAAATACTGAAGGATGGTGTAGGTTTCTGGAATTATCTTCTTTCCAGTTCAAAAGATGGGAACGATGGTGGTAATATTCCCATGGTGCCCCATCAATCATCATCGATTGAATGATTCCTTCGTCTGTAGAGTGTACTTGCGACCAAGGACCTGAAGGGGTGCCATATTCCTTAGACCTATCTATCCAAACGCTTGATGAGCGTTGATGTGGGTTTGCCTCCCATGCTGAAAACATTGATTGCTATAATATTTCCAGTGGGGTTAGAGGCAATACCTGCAGATGATCCTTTTTAACATCATTTTCTGACATCTTTTGAATGGAAGATATCATATTGCAGGTTCCTACGTTAGCCACTTCCACCAAATTGGTTGGAGGCGGTAGGATAAAAGTTCCCATTAATGTGGGGTCTTTTAGTAGGGCTACTCCGATATTGTGAAGCGTGCTAGGGCTTCCATGGATCATCAGAATGCTTCCCGTAACTTGTGAACTGTTGGGGAGAAAAGTTTGTTGGTCTATGATTGTAATTCCTCCTTGGGAAGGAAATGCAATTTTCCTAAAGTAGGTCAACACAACTACTGCCATGGCATATATCCAGGGTCTTCCTAGTAGGATGTTGTAATCGAGGTTTCCGTTGATGACTTCAACATTGATTTTTGCTATTTTTCCCCCCAGTTCAACTTGCAAGTTACTTAATATTCCATACGGGGTGTATGTTCGTCCATCAAATGCTTTTAACGTCGTCGATGGTCGCGACAAGGATGGAGACCCTAGAGTTTTCCAGCAACTCATCGACATGATACATGTGGATGCCCATCCATCAATAATTGTTCTATGAACAATTTTGTTGAGGGCTTTCACTTGAATGAGGAAAGCTAGTTGAGCTGGTAACTGAGGGTCGTATCCTTTGTGATTGAAAGATACAAGATTGGAATCCGTTGGGTCAATCCCATCTATTGCTGATAATAAAGCCTACTTTTGGGAGGGGCAATTTTGCAGTACCTCTAGAGTTGACATCGCAGAGGGCGATTGGGCTAAATCCTCCACTATATTTTAGTGTTGTGCTACTCGGGCACGAGGATTAAATGTCGATTAGTGTACTACTCCCTTTGGTGGTTTTATTGTTAATTCAGGAATGATGGGTGGCACAACTTCGCTCGAAGTTTTTGTTGAACTACTAGGTTGATCATTATCCTTGTTGTTCAACATCTGTGGATTCCCATAATATTTACTCCTTGTCGATATTAGAGCATCATTCAGTTGCTTCAAAACTGACAATGTTAGCACTTGGGACGGGGAAGCATTTTCGCTAGCAACTAGATTTGTTCTTGGGTTTGGAAACGGATCAGTTAATACAGCCGAGGTTTTTGAACTTTTGAAGGATTTTCTAAGTTCATTTTTATATGGACATTGACTGGTCCAGTGATCCTCGTCACATATATGACATTGAGTTTTCGGTTTCCTATTCCCAGAAGGGTTTGCAGAAGATTTTTTAGGAGATGAGTCCTCTTGGTTTTTCTTCTTCCCTTGTTTTCTCTTCTTTCCTCCAGGTTGCTTGGGTTCTTTGCCTTTGTCTATTGATACTGCATCTACTTCCGAGGCTAGAAGTTCCTCATTTTCATTTTGACTCGAAACCGTGCGGGCCTTTTTCGACGTAGCCTTTATGGTTTTAGTGATTGTCGTACCTATCACGCCATTGCCGGCATGAGAGTCTTTGTTTGATTTAAGAGGCGAAGGAACGGAAAATTCTGGTCTAGGAGCATCATGGATTTTATCGTAGAGTGTGCCAGACTAAGTATAAATCAAGTCTAGATATTTTGCATGAGTAATAACTTGCTCTTCAGTGATGACTCCTCCCTTTGTCACATCTTTTGTAATAGCAGGTAACAATGACTTAATAAACCATTCAGCCAACAGCTGATCAGGAACATACATTTTTACCATTCTACGACGACGTCACCATTCATGAATATGATCGAATATGTGAGTGGTCGTCGTTTGTTTGAAATTGGTAAGTAGCTCAGTTCCTGTTTTGTACCTTATAGGTAACTAAAAATGGGCTAAAAAGGTTGTGGCTAGGGTACTGAAGTTATCAAACAAATCTCTAGGTAATTCGATATACCACTTTTCTGCCATACCAGTTAGCGTTCACTGAAAGAGGCGAAGCCTGATCGAATCATAATTAAGAGTGTTTGATGAACACCATAGATGAAAGGTCATCATATGATTCGATGTGTATTCACCCAGTTTTACATTAAATTTAGGAATATCAGACGGAAGTTTATGCGAAATCGTCGGCCACCAAGGGGCATAGGCAATTGGATCGTTCGTTAGTCGACTTAGATCCTGTAACTCTAAAGTTGCCACAAAAGGAAACTGTTGATTCAGGCTTGGTTAAGCATACCCAGGATAAGATGAAATCGTTTGAGCAGTCGGTCTTTGCATACCAACATAATGCATTTGATGTTGGTAACTTTGGTAAGGTTGATGGGCATAACCGTTATGATATGGTTAATACGGCTGCCCATTACTTGCAAATACTTGTTTCTCATATCCTTGGTAAGCTTGCTGGAATTACGGTTGTTGGTATTGCACCAACCATGGTTGTGAAGCCATGGGCTGTTGTCTAGTACTGACTGTTTGACCAAGATGGGGGTTTGCGTTCCCCGTTTGAACCTGTAACATTCCACTAGTTGGTGATTGCGGTTGTGTCGTAGGTACAAGAGATTTTTGCATTACAACCTGCGAAACTTGAGGTTGGCATACAACTGGTAACACTTGTACTTGTGATACTACCACAATAGCTAGCGTAGTGGGGATATTTTTCATAGGTAAACTTTGTTGCATTGAGCATACAACTCTTGGTTGTTGAGGCAGGATTGGCACCCAACTGCTAGTCGTGATTCTAGCATAACCCAAATTTTGTTGTGAACTCACGCATGGTTGTCCTTCCAAGGAAGGCAATGAAAGGGTATACGGCCCTCCATACGACGGTAATCCAGTACTCAAAGGAATGATTTTCCTTTGGGGACCAGTTTGCCCAAATTGACCTTGTGAAGGATCAATTTGTTGAGACTCAACGTAAGAGATTCCAGATATAATTCCGGACGAACAAACGGGAACAATCCATACTGTCAAAATAGCCCCTGGATGGACTCCATCCAGCGATTGAGAGCTGGTTGGGACAGACGGCATGCCAACGAACATTATCGGAGTAGCAGAAGGAGCTTCTATTGTTGCTGTGTCGGGTAACACAGTCCTTGATGTCGACAGTTGTTCAGACATATTAAGCCTATCCAAAAGATTCCTTAGCAATTCCTCAGGAACTTTCGATGGCGGGTGAATATCTTCTGATGAAGAAGGATACAGCGCAATCCCAGCTCCAAGTTGTGTTGGAGTGTTAGATGGAGGATCTTCCACAATCTCTTTTATGGAAATCAATCCAGGAGGAAGAGGAAGACTGTCAGGTCCGTAAAATATTTCTGGTGCCGAAGAAGATATAAGTTTTGCAGCAACAGACGGTTGGGGAGTAACACCTTCCGAATCAGCTGTAGATGGAGTTGGTTCAGGCGTAGAAGTGTTTACCGTGACACTAGGATCAGTTGTAATGTCCTTTTGTTGTTTCGGAATTTCTTCTGTAGAGGCAGGGATACCAGAAATGTTTGGAGTAACCAGAGTCTCGTAGGATGTTGGAGTGCTTGCTCCAACCAACCTAGGGGACTTTGATCCGGTCAAACAAGTTCGCTTTGTCCGGAATGGTTTTGCTTTCGGAGCCAACGACGGTTGACTCGTATGTCTCCGCGAATGACGGGGTTTTGATTGACTTTCTTCCACGATTGTGGATTACTTGATCAACTCAAAATAAAAGGGATTTTTTTTTTTTTTGAATTAAATGAATTTTAGACGCTTTGACATAACTTGTTTTTTCAATTTTGAAGAGTTGAGAAAAAACAAAGACGACTCTAGTCGCCTTCGATTTTTATTGAGCCTGAAGTGACAAGTGCTTAGAGGACCTTTTCTTTTAAGGAGTCTGAAAAGGAGCAAAATAGCCTTCTCTGGAGATCTAGGCAGAGGGGATTACCAAACCAATCACAAAACTGCATAATAATTTTTACGGTATGACAGTCAATCTTCCTGAATGCTGTGTTCAGTGCATTGCGATCGATAGGGCGGCAGAAACGACTTCCTAAGGATAAAGGAAGCAGCCTATTGTGGTCTCCCAAAATATACTCGACGGTACGTGGGAGCACAAGTCCGTACTGGCACTTGCTGTCTCAAAGTGGAGGAATCACCCAACCAACAATGAAAACAACAGTTACCAGGTTTTACGATGCCGGAATACGTCTCTAGCCTAGACCTCTGGATGTTGTGCGTTAGGTTCCAAAGCATTGTTAGATTCATTAAATTTATTTAAAGTTGATCTTGCTTAAAAATTTTCCTTTCAGGTTCACCGCATGATGTGTATACAATTCCTAAAATGCAGTCTAAGATGATAAACAAAACGTTTAATCTTCTTTTGGCAATGAAAATCCTAGCTACTAAGGAAAGAAAGTTGAGAATCTTTCAGCAAAGAGCATAGAGCACACGCTAAATGCACCTTCCTAAATCAAACCAAGCAGTCAAAATGCAAATGCACATGCATGTATTTGTTTTTAGCCTTCTTAATGTATGAATGATGATAAGAAAGCTAAGTGCAAATTTGAATTATTTTCAAAGCAACAGTACTCAACAAATTTCTTTTCAAAATGAAGTGAAGGTAAGAGAGACACTTTGCAATTTCGAAATGAAAATTTCTTTTCGACACTTTAAAAACTACTAATTCAAATAATATACAATAGTAACTGTATAATCGACTATCAAGAATAATGGGATTCTCTTCTAAAATTGAAAACGACAGTTACGACACTTTCAGATCAAGAAACAACAGTTCGATTATGCTACTTTGTTGCAAAAGAGCACTAAAAATGGCGCACAATACATAAAAACACTTACAGTTCTTTGCATGGAGGCAGAATAACGTAAGAGAAGGGGGTTTTCACAGAGATACACTAACCACAGACAGTAAAACTCCTGAATAGGACTGAAAACAGTGCGGAAAAACCAAAGTCCGAAGGTAAAGTTAACCTGCCATGACCATCGCACCTGTTACACAGTGAATTCAGTATGCAGCGCACCTACTGCACTCGGGAAGTGTGATGCATACAGACTGCCTTGAAGGCAGGGTGCGATGGTACCAATGCGAGACTTTAAATGAGTTTTTACTCACAATTTGCAATTCAGTTCACGGATTTAGGCCGAGTAAGTGATGTTCAGTATATGTAAAACACAGGGGTGATCTAAGGAGGTTACTAGAGCCACCACTTAGGGCAATTAGACTGTTTACAGATCGATTTTTTAATTCATAAACAAAACCCGGAGATAGACTGAAGCAGCATTGATCTACTTTGTGTTTGTATAACAAATGCAGTTCGAAGGCTAGCTGGCTTGGCTTCAGGCTACGTCTGTAAGTTTATAAAAGAAATAAATATAGGCTAATAAACAATCTAGTCGCTCCCCAGTGGAGTCGCCATTTTGTTACCGGGAATAGTGTCCACTCTGATGCTGCTATTCCCACTAAGACTGGTAGCTATCTTAGAAATAAACAAGTAAAGTCTACTTTCTTTTTCCTTTATGAAAATAGACAAGAGTGGAATAAAGGAGACCAACCTTAGTCTTGCGCTTGATTTCCTTGTTTGATTCCTCTCTTTCCTGATAGAGCTTTGCCGCTTCTTCGTCTGCCCAGCTTCAAAGAGCACCAGTGGAATCACAACAACATACTACTATTGAAGAACAAAGATCTATATTCATAAATAACACAGGACCAGATGTGTGTTAACCATACAAATGCATATATAAACAAATATACAAGAATATGGAGGAAAACTTGAATAGCTTTATTAAGATGAAAAGTAGCAAGAGGATTACAACCATATGTTTCTGACCCAGCATCATCCTCCAGCAAGAAAGCCCTTCTTCACCTCAAGTAAACCTTAGATCACCAAACACTTGAGTTACAACAGAAACCACAAACACTTTCAATAAGATACAAAATCCAGCCTCTAGATCTCTGTGATGAGGGATCCATATATAGATGATTGTAGGGAGGTGAGTCATCTTCTAGGGTCTTGATTAGTGTCCTCTCTCTGATAGTTCCTGCTTCCACTTGGAGAATGGTGATCTCTTACTCATCCCTGGTCGAAAACAGAGAAGCAATTGTCAGAGGGGAAGCTTCTGGAAGATTCCATGATCTTCCATCTCGCAATTTGTCCCTGCCATTTGTCCATTTCCGACCATCGCACCCTACAGAGGAGCCATTCAGTATGCATCGCACCCTGTACACTGGGAAGGTGATATGCATCGCACCCTCTACACTGGGTTTTCAGTATGGTCCATTTTTGACCATTTATGAGTAGTTTTTAGTGGAGAACTTCTGGGAGATGATGTAATCAGCTAACCTTGTTCCTTTAGGCAGTGAAGCAACACTTTTATGGACTTAGGAGCCCTCAGTTTATGGACATTTATGATTGGGGTTGAAGTTCCCAAAAATGTCTATAACATACCTCAAGAGATAAGTCCTTCTCCCATGAGAAGAGGATTCGTCTCCCATCTATCTTTCCTATATAAACCTCCCTCCTTCCCAAGCACAAACTAGTGATATAGTTAGAGTGTTGGCCGAGTGTGAGTATACTATTTGAAAAGCAAGCTATTACTAGTTGTATCCATCTAGTTGTGTGAGGGAGAAGTGTGTTTGGTTTGGAGTGAAGCCTAAAGGGAAGAGTCTTTAAACTATTTTTGTTTGAAGCCATCATGAAGTGCTAGCAGAAGTGTGTGGGAACCTGGTCTTGTCAAAGGAAGACTGCAAAGTCAAGACAAATGGTTGTAATCTGTCTTTGATATTAATATATGAAACTATCGATTGACTTCGTACATGTTTTGTAATATTACATATTCATGTCTTGATGCTTCTTGACTCATTAAGTAGGTTGGATTGCAATTTGTCTATTATTATGTTTGTGTGTTTTTGTTGCTTACTTGTTTTAGGAGCTTGAAGAAGGAAGCAAGAGATTTTTGGAGCGAGCAAGTGAGGAAAATTTCAAGCAGGATAAGCAAGCAAGAGGTAGGCCCTCTTGATTGATCCTAACCTAAGGAAATCTTCCATAGAATGTAATTGTTGTGGCTAGACCCATTATCGGGCTAGAGGAATTCATTCGTGTCCGCACTTATAATTTTACTTCACCACAAATTGACGACTCCACTGGGGATCCCAATCCTTTTATTTGTTTTCGATTTCATGATTTCATGAAAACTTTTCTAGTTCCATTTTTTCCCTTTGGTTCTGTTTCTTTCCTCCTGCTTACTAGCCTCAGTCTAAAATTCATAGTAGTAGATCTGGTCCTTGTTTTATTTTTATTTTATTTTTTCCTTAGCTCACTCGATGAGCGCACTTAATCCACAGAGAGTTGCACTCATCAGTGTGATATATTGAGAAACATTCATGTCGACCAGCCTCTAGCGCTTGTTGTCAGTTAGGCAGTCGTGCCGATGCCTGTAACTGGAGATTAGGGCTTTACCCCAATCTTGGCTGGCATATTATGCTCTTGTGATTTTGACCCCGTAAGCCTTTTGGACCATCTTATCCCTAACTAGAAAGATTCATTTAGCTTGCTTTGTGTGCTTTCTTGGTTTAGCCCACCATTTGATGTTTTAAGTCTGGCCCTGTGTGAAGTTCTTTTTTATTTTTTCTTTGAATCCCTCGATTGACGCTATTTTTGGCCAAAAAGTTGTGCCGATCAGCCATCAACGCTAGTTGTAGTACTAGTCAGTCATGCCAATTGGCGCTACTTTTGGCCCAAAAGTTGCTTCAGTCTCAGGGGTAAGAAAAAATCAAAATTTCTCCCATTCCAGTGCCAGTGTATCTTGACCCTCAGAATCTCTTATTCTGCCAAAGGTGACTAGGATGCTTTGTTTGCTTCATTTTCAATTAAATGAGTGAAATGGTCTCATTTGTTCTCTTGTTTCAAGTGTCTCTTTTATCTTTCCGAGCATAGATTACATTGCTTGGTTTGTCGATTGAAGCATTTATGTGTTTGGTTTGTTCGATTCAGGGAAGAAGATGCTTTTAGTTTCATTTATCATGCTTTGGATTTGATTGATGCTTGTTTGTTCGGAATTGTGAAAATTTTCATTAAAGTGCTTTATGTGCAAGATTCATTTTGCATTTTATGAAAAGAAGAACATCATTCTAGTTTACTTAAGCAAAAATATTGCATTAGTAGCGTTATTGAGAAGCTAGTATTACATCATCATAAGCATTGGAAATGAAATGAAACTTCTTTTGTTGTTAAGGGAAGTGCATTTAGGAGATTTATTAATGAAATATTTCATTCTTCGGTTGTTGCATTAATTTTGTGTTCTCTATCTCTCAATTAGTGATAACTTTCATCAAAGAAAAATATCTCTTTTCTCATATAGCTACATATAGGAGTTTTCAGATGATAGCGGTAGGGCCTTGCAATTGAAACCTAATTCAAGGTCAACCGTTAAAATTTACAGAATTAATCTAAGGAAGCATTGAAAAGTAATGCTCACATTTAGTGGTCTAGGCTAGAGACATGTTCCAGCGTCTTTAAACCTAGCAGTTGTCGTTAGCTTCGACATTAGACAATGCTAGTATAGATTTGTGCTCCCTGTACCATTGAGTATATAATGGGAGACCTCTCTAGGCTGTAATCCATTTATCCTTAGGAAGCTGAGTTGGCTACCTCACAAACATGATACACCGAACACAACATTCGGGGAGATTTCCTGCTCATACTTCTCGATTCGCTGGGAGGTATTATGCAATTCACGGTTACCTAGTATTCCTTTTTCCCTAGATCATCCTGAGCATTCATTTGGTATTTGTGACTCATTGAACTTAAAAGATCATTCGAGCACTTTCCCTTTCGATCTTGTTTCCAATCGGAAATGATAGAGTCACATTTCATACTTTTCTCAACTCTTAAAACATGTAAAGGCAAAGTTTTGTTTCAGTGTCTTAAAATTAACTGCCCACGAAATATTCCTAGTTAAAGTTATCTTCCTTAGTGATTCTTTCAAGTCGATTCCAATGGAAACATTCCTAAAGTCCATTAGTCAAGGGTTCCCCTCAGATGGGAGTCCTGGTCCTTTTTCTTCTTTTGGAAATGCTGGTGCTCCTTATATGGCGACATTGTCCCTCCTGGGGTTAACCATTGGTTTACCTATCTGGTTATTTTTGACCTCGATGATCCGAAGTGTCCCAACCCCTGCCCCGCAATCTCCCACATTTGAATCATGTCACGATGATTCTCAAGCTGACCCCTCGCCTTCTTCCCCTATTTCTTCACCCTCCTCTTCTACTTTGCTTGGTGAAAGTTTGAAATCAAGTAACCAGGAGGCTAAGAAGAAGAAGAAGAAGTTAAATAAGCGAGAGGCCAATCGTGCAACTATTACTCCAAATGCACCCCCCGTCGACAAACATTTTGATCCTCCACGGAAGGTGAAATTCCCTTGTGGGCTATAGAAGGGTGACCATCTCCTTCAAGACTGTCCTACTATTCCTAGACTCTTACAGGTGTGGTCTCAAAATCTGGATCGACCATCCCCATCAACGTCTGGATATCATGTCGATGCTACACCCTCGGCTAGCGATGGTAAGAAGAAAGGGAATATTAGATTCCCTTGTAGGTTATGTGAAGGAAAGCATCTTCTTCACCTTTGTCCTCTTATGGATAAAGCTTCCAAAGTTTTGGAAAACCTGACAACTCCTCAACCCCAACTTCCTGTTGGTTATCATAGGCTTTTTTCTAACCCTCTCCCAATTGGTAAAGAGATTGAATTGGATTCATCTCTTGCCCATCCTACTCTTCCTGAGAAAGACTCTCTTATGTCCATCCCTGACCAACCATTGGTCGAAAAGAGTGTCGACTTAGCTCCACCTTCAGTTGTTCACTCTGTTTTGGGAGAGAGTGGTGATCGTACTACTCATGTTCTTCTTGTATCCTCAGATTCTCATGAATCGAAGAGTGACCCTCCCATCCTAGTTATTCAGGAGATTCCTTCTCCTATTCCTATACAGCATGGGGGAAACCATATGATACCCCCACCAGGTACTTCCGTTGTCTCTTTTGATTGGGTTCCATTGACTATTTTAAACCTCCCATCTTATGTGCCTTTCCAAATCACAGTACAATCCTATTGTTGGCATTATGTTTCTGGTATGGTTATATGTTACAAATGTTGTACTTGATGGAAACACCCATGGCATGGCTCTCAATATGATGAGAATTAAGAAGTACGCAGGAGAAAAGTTCACGGAATTTTATGCAGAGAAAAGTTGATTTCATGTGGGAAAACTTACCTTTGGTCCATGGTAGCTAGTCCTTGGAATTTGAACCTATGGTTTTTGGACCATGGCATCTCGAAAAACGTGTTGATCCCTAGTATTGAGTTGATGGTTTTGGTTTGTTATGGTTTTGGCCCGTGGTATTGGTCCATGATTTGAGGAGCTTGCCTATATAAAGCAAAGGAGATCATTTGGCTTGGGTATGCTTTTGGGTTGAATATCTTAAGATCTGAAATATTGGGTTATTGTTTCAAAAGCTCGATCTATATGAAAATGAAGTGGAAAGCGAATCTGTGAAGGGTGATCTCTTGAGCGCTGCAGCTGCGGAAGTGCGGAGGCGCC
>APFE030899256.1:0-11352 GCA_000404065.3 Pinus taeda
ACTTCACAAGCACTTCATCAGAAAGCTCATTCATGACCATGTTCTTGAAGTGCAATATTGTTCAACAGATGATCAGGTTGCAGACATCTTCACAAAGGCTCTCACAGAGGCGAAGTTCACTAAACTTCGATATATGCTTGGAGTTCAGGAAGTTGTCACTAAGGGGGGATAGGCTCTAGTGCCTCCTTCCTTCTCCTATTGTGTCATATTTGTAAATCCTTCAATCCTATCCCAAGTTGTTCTTAAGGGGGGATGGTAGGATATTCCGACACATAGGAAATAGTTAAGTTCAACTTGGTCTAGTATAGAGTTAGGTATAGAGTTAGGTAAAGTGTGTTTCTTTACCGTTGTACATTTTGTAACTTACAATCCGACGGTCACGATATGTAGTGATCCGACGGTTCATTCTCTCCTCGGTATTACCGACACTTGATCCGTGGCTTGACACCCATTGGTCCATGAATTCTATTTAAAGCGCATGGAGGGTCATTTGTAGGTTAACCGTGCATGAGAGAAGCTTATGTAAATTTTCATTCTTTTATTAATAAATTGCCTGTAGTAGCCACGTTGGCGCAGGCCGTGGACTGTTTCCCTCTCTGAGGCTTTTAACCACGTCAAAATACTGGTGTATTGATCTGTGATCTGTTTGTGAGCGGTGTCCTTTTGGTGTTCTGTCTGAGGAACTTACCCTGTAAATTCCTACAAGTAGCAGTGCATGCATTTACCACTAGGCCAGAGTAACCGCAATTACGTGTTATTGCGTTCGAATAGTTCAGTTTAGAGGGAATCGCTTACAGCTGCTGAATTGAGTCCTGAACAGTCAAGAACAGTCAGGTGACGGTAATGTTCTCGATATACATCCAAGTGAGTCTATTTAACTGGACTCTTGCTCTGATAGCACAGTTTCAGTTGTTGAGATTAGTGAATGTTGTCTGTTTAAAGTTGACGCTATTTTCTTTCATGTCGAATCGAGTTGGTGCTTGGATTAGCTCAAGCTCATGATGGACTCGGGGTCATGTGAAGTCTGCAGAGCTTCGATGGGGCAGAAAAGATGAGTGTATGCTGAAGCCCTACACACAGTTGAGAAGAAGACGACTGTGGACTCTGAAATTCATGAAGAGAAGCTGCGATAAGCGGAAGATATGTTGTTTCTAGTGTTGCAGAGATAAGCGGTTTCTGCGGCGACTGTCAACAAGAAATCTCATATGTCGAATTATTAGTAGGGTTATTTTGGTTCCCTCACAGTTCAATATTTTGAATACATATTATGGTATTTTGTGCAAGATTCTGGTTTACTCTCAGAAGGGTCTGCGTATTCTGGTTTTCAGAGTTTGTAAGTCACAGGTTCGAGTCACGACAAGGGGTTTTTTTTAGGGATTTTCCCTTCTTAAGTCGTCCAATCGTGTTTTGGCAGCGGTTCTTTTGTGAATTTTCCTTTATCGGTCATGAGTTTGAGTCTCCGCGGAGGTTCTTTCGTGAATATTTTCCTTAGTTTGTAAGTCACAGGTTCGAGTCACGGCAGGGGTTTTTTTGAGGGATATTCCCTTCTTAAGTCGTCCATCGTGAGTTCGAGTCTCCGCGGAGGTTCTTTCATGAATATTTTCCTTTCTTAGAAAGAAAGCTCAAAGGAGAACCGTTAATGATGCCGGATCCAAAATACGCCTATCCGTACCCTACTCCAAGTTTGTGCTCGCTCCAACAGGAGCTGCTCTGAAACAGCTATGCATTGGATTTGTTTTCTTGATAGATAATATAATCTCCTTATCATATTTTAATTAATGGAAAATTTGATATTACATGATGATACAAAGGTTTTTGCCATCTGAGTTCGGGACTGTTGAGGAAGAAGAAATAGGGTTGGAGCCTGTAAAGAGTATGTTCCAGCTAAAAGCCAAACTCCGTCGGAAAATTGAAGCAGAAGGCATTCCCTACATATATATAGCCTGCTACTATTTTGCAGGGCATTTCGTTCCAAACCTGGGACAGACTTGTTTTCTATTGCAGTGGTCAATTTCATATTGTTTTCTACTACAGAGGTCAATTTCATATTGTTTTCTATTACAGTGGTCAATTTTATATTGTTTATCAAATATTTTTCAAAATAAAATCGTTACATTTTGCCGATAAATAGCACAACATTCTGCCGATAAATAGCACACAACCTTGGCATTCTTACAAAAGTAAAATTCTTTGATCGGAAAACGATATGGCGAGCAGTAGGATTCTGATAATTGGTGGAATAGGTTCCATTGGTTGCTATATTGGGAAAGCTAGTATTGCTAATGGCCATCCCACATTTCTTCTGGTCAGAAAATCCACGGCTTCTGATCCTGAGAAAGCCCAGCTCCTCGAGTCCTTCAAGGCCTCAGGAATAACTCTAGTCCAGGTAATCTCATTAATCTCTTAATTGTTTTCAAACCCACTGCTATCTTATCAAGTAATCATGTTATGATCAGTTTCACATTAATAAATTCAATTTGCTACAGGGATCTCTTGACGATTACACAAGCCTACTGGAGGCAATTAAGTTGGTGGATGTAGTGATCTCCACGTTATCACGCTCTGTAGGAAATTGTCAAAAGCATCAGAGTTGTGAAAGTGTTGTGAACAATCGTTACCTGAAGCTTCGGTGTGTCTGCCCTTCGCAGGAAATTAACGAGGTAAGGAAGAATTCTTGTTCTGATTACGGCATCAATTGGAGGATTAATCTCTGCATAATAAACACCTTAAGAATACATTAGAACATAATCCATTAAAAACTGAATGCAACAAGAGAATAATAGTTTTGATACACAATTTTGCATCATGAACGTTAAAGGTATTTACTAATTAACTGCCCAATGGACAGGAATTTCCGAAACTGGGTAGTAGCATCTAGCTGTTTTATTGGATCTTTAGATGTAATTGCGATTGCCGACGATGGGAAAAGAGAGGCTGTGGAGAGAGCTGTGTGAAGCATAATGGCGATGGACGAAGGGGCGTTGCAGATGAAGCAAAGGGTGAAGGCGTTTTAAGGGAGGCAAGTAAAGTCGGTTGCTTTCATGAAAATTGACATGGCACTGCAACGATGGTTTGACACGTCGGGCAATTTCGACACGGCAAGGATTGTTTGCCGTGGGCAGCAGACACGGTTTAGCACAGATGATACGCCCTAAGTATTCCTAACATTAAATGTTAGGAGATTAATGCTAAGGGAAACATAGCATTAGTTCATGAAGCTCTGAAATGGTCCTAATCACTTGTACTTTTGCCAATTTTACCCCACTTGTACTTTTGCCAATCTTACCCTAACTTTTCAGCTTGTATACCTCGTACTGAGGCCAAATAAGATGAACGTTGCTTTGATTGGTTACAAGCATCGACAAACATATTTTATGGCATCGGTTAATGTGACATATCGCCAAACTTTGTTTTAAGTAAAAATAGATTTATCGATTCCTGTGTCAAACTAATGCAATCGATGAAAATCGATTACTATAGTCCCTGCCAGGCTCGGAGGGCAGGGACTAATAAGAACCGTGACCAGATTTTTCAGTATACTGTTAGGTATTTTGATAAAGAATTAAATTTGTCAGTAAACCAAAACTATATTTTTGTAAGGGGTAATAACCACTGGTGCATGAATCAGAACTAGAAGCAACAAGTTCGGGAGAGCTCATAACACTACATATACGGAGTGAGAACGAATTTTGTGACAGGTATTAAACTCAGCAGTTGGTCATAAATTCAAGAAAAAAAGGGTAAACAAGAAACATTTATACTCTGGAAGTGGGAAACAACATTGCAGCAGTAAAATTCATGTTTACAATAGGCATCCAGGGCATATAATAAATAAAGAAGTGCGACTCTACTAATATTATCAGTTCTCAATACAAAAAGGGAAAAAAAGAAACCATGAACATTATTTTGGACATATGGTACTATGGGACATAAAATCGGACAACAATATTGATATCGGGTATAACACCCTTTTAGTAGTTCTAAAAAGAAATACACTGGTTGCATTTACATGAAAAGAGGAAGGGTTCCTTTGAAACCCTAAGTATAAGGCGTTAAAAATAATTATATGTACAAAGTATAGGCTTTCTACAAATTTATGTAATAGAGGAAGGAAACTGTAATGTTTCCATTGAATATAAATTTCGAACAAATAAGCATTACTAGACTTATTCATAATAAAAATAATAGTTACCCGTGAACAGATTAACAAAACAACCATTCGAAGGATAGCCCGAAAAATTATATTCGATTCTAGATTTTACATATGATTTTTGGGCTTGTGGACTAACTCTAGAAAACTCCAAGGAAAAACCCATATTACAAAAATTGCCGAGAAACCCAACTAGGGTTTGACCGCCAATAAGAGGCTTGTTGCTGACAAAGAAACCCAACTAGGGTTTGACAACCAATAAGAGGTTTATTGCTGACAAAGAAACCCTAGTTGGGGTTTGATTGCCAATAAGAGGTTTGTTGCTTACAAAGAATGATTCTAAAAAGTGGAGTATAGATTTCTCTTCTCAATATTCTGAATGACTAAATAGGTTACATTGTAAATATCAAAAATAAATAACTGAAGTAAAACTAGACACTTATGGAGTAGAACTCAAGTAAGACTAAACTGCTTATGACACCTAGCAGACAAGAAATTAATTAAGATGACTCCATCTCAAAATCCCCTTCTAATCTCAATTGTTATATGTAGTAACACTTATAATGCCTAGTTGTTCTCTTTCAAATTCAAATACATTCTTCCCCAATGGCTTTGTGAAAATGTCTTTTAGTTTATCTTTGGAACCACAAAAAGAAAGTACTATGTCCCCATCATTGACAAGCTCACATATGAAATGAAAACGAGTGTCACTGTGCTTCTCTTTTTGTGGAAAACAAGACTTTTTGATAAACAAATAGTGGAATTGTTACCACAGTTGATTGGAGTTATCTCCTTCTGAATTTTTGAAATATCTTTCACTAATCTTTTCAACCACACAGCTTAGCAAGCTGCTGAATTTTCTACTACATATTCCGCCTCTACAAAAAATATTGAAACGATTGACTATTTTTTGGATGCCCATGAAATCAGATTGGTTCCAAGACGAAAAGAATACCCACGGGTGCTTTTATGATCATCTAAACTCCCTGGATAATTGTTCTCTATATAACATAAATGTGAACAATTTTCAGAATATGTATAAAACAAACCATAATGTATTGTCTCGACATTATACCTTAAGATCCTTTTTGCAAATTTTCAATGAGAAATTTTAGGTGACTGCATAAACCTAGAAACAAAACTTACTGCAAACATAATATCAAGTCTAGTTGAAGTGAGATATAACAAGCAACCAACTAGAATTTTATACAGTGTGGAATCAATTAGTGGTGCTACATCTTCTTTTCTCGGTTTTGTGTCTTGATCAATTGGTGTATCTGCAGGTTTTCAAACGGTCATTTTGAACGTTTTTATGATATCACTAGAATATTTTTGTTGATCGACAAAAATTCCATTAGTAGATTGGTGAATTTCAATGCCTAAGAAGAATTTCATGGCTCCTAGATCTGTCATATCAAACTCTTTTTGCATTGTTGTTTTGAAATTTTCCAACATGATATTTCCTATATAAAGAATATCATCTATATAAAGGCATACTATAATAATTTTGCCTTCATGCATTTTGTATAAAAAGTTGGCTCATGATTGCTTCTGAAAAAACCACTTTTGATGAGATATGTGTCAACACGCCTATACCAAGCTCTTGGAGCTTGTTTCAAACCACAAAAGGCTTTCTTCAATCTATATACCTTATGTTGTTTTCCTGGAAATTCAAAACCAAGAGGTTTCTCTACATAAACTTCTTCCAGCAATATACCATTTAGGAAAGTAGATTTTACATCAAGTTGATGGACTTTCCATTTGTGCTGGGCTACTGTGGACAAAATGGCTATGACAATGTCTAACCTTTCTACTAGAGAAACGATTTCACCATAGTCGACACCAAACTATTGTGAGAATCCTTTGGAAACCAGCCTTACCTTATGTTTCTCAATTTCTCCTTTTTCATTCAGCTTGGTCTTATATACCCATTTTACACCAATTCTTGTTTTGTCGCTCGGGAGATCAACTAATTCCCAAGTATGATTCTTCTCTATGACAACAATTTCTTGGTTCATTGCTTCTACCCAAAGCTTTTCTTTAACTTCTTCTTTGAAATGAGTTGGTTGAGATGAAAGAAATGCAAACATATTATGTTGGTCAAACTCATGTTCTTGCTCAAATATTTCTCTGACGCTTCTTGTTTTCTGATTGTCTTCTATAGATGTTGAATCAATGGTGGATTCATTTCTTGAAGATATACCATTTTCATAATGGTATGGCTCTTCTTCAACCTGCAATCTTGGTGGTTGTGATGGATAAAAAGAGTGACTTGAAGCTTCATCAACTTGATCAGACAAAAAGATTTATTTAAAAAAAAAATTACATCTCTGATTAAAACAAGCTTCTTTGTAACTGGATTATAAAGTTTGTAGGCCTTTGACTTCTCACTATAGCCTACGAAAATACATCTTTCACTCCTATCGTCAAGCTTCTTACGTAGCTTCTCAAGAACATTTCAAAATGCTACTGACCCAAAAATTCTAAAGTGAGGTACATTTACCTTTTTACCTTCACATGCTTCTTGATGTATTTTATATTGGAGAGTGGTTGTTACTTATATGTTGAGAACATACACTCCTTTCGAAGTTGCTTGATTCCAATCATTGTTTCACAACTTCTTCTCACGAACCATATATCAGGCCATGTAAATGATTGACTAATTTTTCCTTTCTGTTACTCCATTCTATTGTGGAGTATATCTTGTTGTGTTCTGCATTATGATTCCTTGTCGTTGACAAAATGCTTTGAGGTGATTAGAGTTGTACTCTCCTCCTCTATCGTATTTGAGTACTTTCAAAGGCTTTCCACTCTGCTTTTCTCCTTCTCCTTTGCTTTGAAACTTGAGAATTTATTTGATTTTGTTTTTTGACAAAATACACCCATGTCTTCTTGCTATAATCATCAATGAATGTTAGAAGATAAAAACTACCACCAATAGACTATGTCTGCATTGGGCCACATATATATGATTGGACACGATCTTTGCTCTAGAGCAAGATATGGGAAATCTATCTCTTTTATGCTTGGACATAACACAAAATACACAATTATAGTCTTTCTCATTCATAGTAGGGAGACCAATGACTATTGACTATTTTTGAAGCTAACTTAGACTTTTGAATGCTATGTGGCCATATCTAGAATGTTGTAGCTGAGACTCATCTATTCTTAACACAATGTGTACAAAAGACTATGAAATATTTCGACTTCTAAGAGTCACAGGAAAAATCCTATTCTTTCCTTTTTCAATCTTAGCTATTAGTCTTCTATTGGGAAGTTTGTTATAGATATAACATGTGTTCCCTCAAAATTACATTATAACCATGTTCTATCACTTTACCTACACTGATGAGGTTATACTTCACATTTGGAACATAATAAACATCATGAATGTATTTCTATTGATTATGTTTAGTAAGAATAGGGACAATATATTTTGTTTCATCTTTAATGCAAGAACGATCTCCAAGAGTAATTTGTGATGTTATGGAAGCATCAAGATAAGAAAGAAAGTTTTTGTTACTTGTCATATGATTCTTGTAGCCACTGTCCAGCAACCAAAGATCCTTGTTGTGAGTGTCTTTAGAAAGATTTCATGAAAGAAACATTGTTTCAAAGGATTCTCCTTCATTGTTGGAGAGATGGACAATGCCTCTGTGTTGATCTGACTATTTCTTTTTGCATTCATTTTCATAATGCCCAAATTTCTTGCAGTAATAACACTAGAAATTATATTTGCTACAAGGTCTGCTTCTTTAAGTTTGATTTTGTAGAGTTCTCCACTGCTCTCCTACATGATGATGTTCTCATCCGCGTCTGCTTCGACGTCTACCTCGCTTGTTGTTGCCCTTATATCTTCTGTCTTTTCCTCTGTTAAAAGAAAGTTGTGCTCTGAAAGTTTGTTCCACGGAATCTTCTATCAAGTTGAGTCTTATTTCATGTGCTAGAAGCGATCTAGTGAACTGTTCCAATGAGAAAGTTGTAAGATCTTTGGATTCCAGAATGGCTTTGTGTTCTTTCTTTTTGAGTTCATTCACTGCATTCCTCTGATTATTAGTCATCGCCACCCATGTTTCTTGAGTCGGCTCTACATATCCAGTTTGAAGTGTATCCCAACACTCTTGGGCTTGCAAGAACATCATCATTCTCAAAAACTAAAACCCATAATTTTTGCCAAATATAATCGAGGTCTGTGGCAAGGCACTGGAGGAAGCCATTTCTTGAATGAAAAATGTCCACCTTTTCTTTTATATCTCCCTTAAAAATCCTTTTCTTTTCCATATTTTTATAAAAAAAAATAAATAGACACAAAATATCTATAAACATTTACTTTCCAAGTTTTTATAAAAAAAAAAATTAAATTACAAGTCTTTTTTTCCAAAGTTTTTATTTAAAAAAAGCTTTTAAAAAATCTCATTTACTTTCAAGCTTTTATTAAAAAAAACTTAAAAAAAATACAAAAAATACAAACCCAACATGCCTATTTTAAAGTATTATAAGACGACCTTCCTTTTTAAATCATAAGGTTTAACAAAAATTCATTAAACATATGAACGCATTTTGGAAATGGTACCTTTCTTACAATTCACGATGATTTACTTTTTGAAAACTCTTGACTCGTGCCTTTCGATTTTTTTAACGTCGCAGGAAGGTTGATGTGGGAGTGTGCTAATGCCTTTGCCGAGAGTGAAGGCTTAACTAGGGCGCTTGATATTTTCACTATCCAGCATTAGTGAGTGTCACTAATGCACTGCACTGGTTTGAATCTTGGAAAACGTTAGTCTTCAAAAAAAAATTCAGGTTTTCCTTCAACGCAACTTCGCAACAACCTTCGTCTTATAAGGGTTTCACTTTGCTACGAATCTCTGTTCTTTTTTGGGAATACACACTTATGAAATGATGCTTTCAACGAGTATTATGCATTGTATTCTGATCTGAGTCTTACTTTGATACCATAACAAAGAATGAAATTGAAAATTGGAACAGAAATTTCTCTTCTCAATATTGGGATATTGGGAATGACTAAATAGATTACATTGTAAACATCAATAAAAAAAAATTTGATAGCTATGGAGTAGAACTCAAGTAGCACTATACGACTTATGACACAAGACAAGAAATTAATTAAAATGACACCTAACAAACAACTAACTGACAATGAGATTAATATCTCAAGAATTCCATCAGAATGAGCATAAGGGTTATTAAAGGACATGGAAGGCTGGAGCAGATAGCACCGTCAGTTTTCCAACAGATAATTCGTTTTGGTGGGGAAAGCAAACCTGCAAATAAAAGAAAGAAAAAAATAGGGTTAGGAGAGAACCTTGAATAAAAATTACCATATTAATATAACGCTGACCAAATGTTCCCTGTACACCAAATAGAAAATGGTCAAAAACCCCTCTTCAGAGGCTCTATAAGATTATCACAGGGAATAAATTTGTTAATAGAACCGAGCTCTGAACTAGCAAGAAATTTGGACAGTGTGAAATTTATTTCTCATAGAATGTTGAATATTAATCAATGTCGTGATCAGAACTTGTCAGGAGAAGACACTGGAAAACTACTCAATGAGAACCTGAAACCCTGAAAAATAACAAGCTTGTAAGAGACATTACTCATAATATCATACTTGAAGAAGGATGCCATCAATTTCTGAGGTAAGATTATCACTTGTGTCTTTAGTAGGATTCAAATTGCAAAGTCTGTTTCCCTAGCGAGCCAGGGTGTTAATGAGCTAGACAACTTGTGGAGGGGGAAAGTAGTAGTTACTTTGGTAATTCCCTAATCCCAATATATGGCCAGAAATTCAACCCTAAATCACCTCACTCTTAGATGTTATGCGAAATAGAAGTCCGTAGGTACCTTACCGTAAGTATCTTTGGAATACATCTAAAACTCTAGAATTTTTTGGCGCAATGCCTAATCATGATATTTTGATCCATAATAATTTTATAGGATAGTGTCTTACAAATTTCCCATTAAAACCAAATTGAGATAACATTTTCAATAAAAAGTCTTGATTGGCACGGTCGAACGCATTGTCCAGATGAAGTTTGATGACCACACCTTTATCTTTCCTTACATTGCTTTAATTTACAACTTCATAGACCAAGACAATATTATCTATTATGTGCCCATGACCCACTAAAGCCCCCTATTCTTTGACATGAGCTTTGGAAGGAGAGGATTTATGGGGTATGCTCAAATTTTAGAAATTATCTTATATGAAACATTGCATGAAGAGATTATCTAATGAATGCGGCCAAATTGATTTCTTTATGAATCAAAGAAATGAAGGAAACGTTGATCAATCTTCTCATATAGTCATGCTTGAATATGTAATCCAATCGATGATTTTGATCCAACTTAACGACATCCTAATAAACTTAATAGAAGTGAGTTTACATCCCATCTGAACCCGAAGCTTTTCTCGGGATCAATTTTTTTTTTTCATATGTCCTCTTCTGTAATGCATTCTAGCAGGTCTGAATTATCAGCTTTAGACACCAAAATTTGGTATTTTATCTAATATGTACTAGAAAACCAATGAATTGGGTACAGGCTCGCCAGAGTATAGCAAACTAAAGTAATCAATACCTACGCTTTGGATCCCCTTGAAGTTCTTGATCTGCTCTCCATCCATCCAAATAGATTTAAAATTATTCCTCCAAACTCATACCTTAGTCGAGTTATGGAATAACTTAGAGTCATGATTGCCATCCAAAAAAATATTATATAGGACTTGAGGCACAATTCTTCATATTCTAACTTCCCCGCATGATGAAAGGCCTTCAATTATTCTTGCTCGTATTGTAGAATTGTGATGTCTCCTTGCTCTATTTTCCTTCGGGATTATTCCAGATTTGATCTATGCATATTTACGCCCGCCCCCGTCCCCACCCCCCATTCAATATTCTATTGTATATGCTACTTAATTCCTAATATGATAATTAAAAAAAAAAAAATTATAATTCCATATTTAATTTCCCACCTTCTATATACTTTGTTTACCAAAGTTGATAATCCTTCCCTTTGGGTCAAAAGAGGAGAGATGTAGAAGGGAAATGACTCTTAGCATGTTGCCTATGATACTTCAGGAGAAATTTGTTTATGATGTGTACTATCTTATGGAAGAATTTGAGAGGAGACATGAAAGTATTGAGATAAAAATTGAAAACAAAGTAAGAATATATCTA
>APFE030899260.1:0-14184 GCA_000404065.3 Pinus taeda
AACATATCGGTGACATTGAAATGGATTGGTAGCGTTAACCCCAAAGATGGATGGTACGATGGACCAATGGTGATATGACCGGTGAACAAAATAACCCAACCCGACTCGGATGTGGAGTGAAAGTGTCATGTTCAAGAGCGACTTGCTACCAATAAAATTTCTTCAAGTTTTCTTCCCAAATTTCCCCAGTCATTGTTGACCAGTACCTCTTTATTTTTATCAAGCTTGAGGAGGATAACATATGCTTTTTTTATAATTCACCCTTCGGGCAAACCTGTCGCTATGTTTTAACGAACCTAGCGACAATGAAACTCGTTCTCGTCCATTTGGACAAGTTTGTCACTATTGATTTTAACGAGTTTAATGACAATGATAACTCGATCCTTTTTCAATTTTAGAGAGTCTGAAAGGGGATATAAAGGAAACTCCAATAATCCTTTTTCGTCATATAATCCCTTAATTTCGAAAAAGTATAAAATAATATGAAAGGGATGAATTTTCGATAGTTTTAACTAGCCAAACAAGACAAGTGCTCGATATTTTTGTGTAATAATCCCTCAGGTCGAAAAAGATTAAAATCTAGAGGAGGGATAGAACTTCTGGTAGTTTTAAAGAGCTGGAGAGGCCAATCGCTCAGCAATCTTTTCATATTTTACGAGTTAGACAAAAAGAGCTTAAAGGAGACTCAATTTTTTGAGGAATGAGTGATAATTTCGAGTAGCAGCTGATTCCAGGTAAGGTTTGGTATCTTCCAATCACGGCAGTGTCACAAGGATGGCTAATAGATCACTCATCGCAGATGTTCCTCAAAAAGGGTAAACAATCAAATGGAGGCGTATGATTGGCTGAAACAGAGTGGAGGTGATGATGAGAACACGACCAAGGCTCAAAAGTTGATGATAGTGCATTCAGAATGGTTATTTACCAAAGATTGGTTCATTTTTTAATGAGATTAAACTCCGGGGGAATCATTTTCTCATTGCTTAGGTTTAATTTTAACAAGCTTGAACTTCACATAAAAACTGCTCATGGCGGGTTTATTTTTTAACGAGCTTGAACCCTGTAGTAACATTGCTCATGATAAGTTTGCATGCCCCCAACATAATAACACAAATCAAGGTACATGCCCCTCAAACTTCATTGCATTCAACATGGTGGTTGGAATGAAGGTTTACCTTTGAGATCTTTGAAAGACTCGACTTGGATTTTACGAGATCGTAATCAAAGACTCGATTTGGAAAGGGAGTTGTTTCATTTTTTAATGAGGTTGACATAGTAAAAGAACTATCCTCATGACTCCTCGTTTCATTTTTTAACAAGGTTGACACGAGAGAAGAACTATCCTCAGAATCCACCATATTTACAATATTTTATAGAAAATCAGTAACTGAAGGATGATTAAGGTCACTGGAATAATCTTCGTTGTAATCCGGAAGATGGGAATGATGGTGGTAATCTTCCCATGGTGCCTCTCCTATCATCATTGATTGAATGATTCCTTTGTCTGTAGAATGTACATGCGACCAAGGATCTAAAGAGGTGCCAAATTCCTTAGACCTATCTATCCAAACACTCAATGAGCGTTGATTTGGGTTTGCCCCCAGGCCAAGAAAATTGATTGCTACAATATTTCTAAAATGGCGATTATCCATGTTGTCAAAATGTTCACGAATCTTTTTAATCTAGAAGATATCATATTGGAAGTTCCCACCGTGGCCACTTCTGCCAGATTGTTTGGAGGCAGTAGGGCAAAAGTCCCCATTAATGTAGGGTCTATTAGTAGGCCTACTCCGATATTTTGAAGCGATTGAGGGCTTCCATGGATCATTGAAATGCTTCCCGTAAATTGTGAACTATTGGGTAGGAAAGTTTGTTGTTCGATGATCGTAATCCCTCCATGGAAGGGGAATGCAATCCTTTTGAAGTATGTCGACACAACTACAACCATAGCATAAATCCAGGGTCATCCTAGTGGGATGTTGTAATCGAGGTTTCCATCGATAACCTCAACATCACTTTCCATTCTTTTTCCCCCCAGTTCAACTTGCAAGTTACTTAAAATCTCGTATGGAGTGTATGATTGTCCATCAAATGCTTTTAATGTTGTTGAGGATCGCGACAAGGGTGGTGAGCCTAAATGTTTCTAGCAACTCATCGACATAATACATGTAGATGCCCCCTCATTAATAATTGTTCAATGAATAGTTTTGTTGAGGGCTTTCACTTGAATAAGGAAAGATATTTGAGCTGGTAACTGAGGATCATATCCTTTGTGATTAAAGGCCACAATATTGGAATCTGTTGGGTCAATCCCACCTATCGTTGACAATAAAGCCTACTTTTGGGAGGGGGAATTTTGCAGTACCTCAAGTGTCGACATAACAGACGGTGATTGGGCCAGATCCTCCACTATTATAATGTTGTGCTGCTCTGGCACAAGGATTAAATGTCGATTTGTGTACTACTCCCTTTGGTGGTTTTATCGTTAGTTTAGGAGTGATGGCTGGCATAACTTCAGTTGAAGTCGTTGTCGATGTACTGGGTTGATCATTATCCTTGTTGTTCAACATTTGTGGATTCCCATAATATTTATTCCTTGTTGATATCAAAGCATCATTCAGCTGCTTCGAAATAGACAACATTAGCACTTGGGACGGGGAAGCATTGTTGCTAGCAACCAGATTTGTTCCTGGGTTCGGAAATGGATTAGTCAATAATGCCGAGGTTTTTGAACTCTTGAAATTTCTTCTAAGCTCAGCTTTATATGGACAATCTTTTGTCCAAGTATCCTCATCACATATAAAGCATAGATGACTTGGCTTCCTATCTCCAGAAGGGTTTGCATGAGATTTTTTAGGAGACGACTCCTTTTGTTTCTTCTTCAAACCTTTCTTTTTCTTCTTGCCTCTTGGTTGCTTGGGTTCTTTGCCTTTGTTAGTCGACATGGCATTTACTTCCGAGGCGAGAAGTTCTTCACTTGCATTTTGACTTGAAACCATACGAGCCTTTTTTGATGTAGCCTTTATGGTTTTCTCACTAGTCGTACCTATCACGCCATCGCCAACATGAGAGTCTTTGTTTGACTTAGGAGGGGGAGGAATGGAAAATTACGGTCTAAGAGCATCAGGGATTTTATCGTAGAGCGTGCCAAACTATGTATAGATCAACTCTAGATATTGTGCACGAGCAATAACTTGCTCTTCAGTGACGACTCCTCCCTTTGCCACATCTTCTGTAATAGAAGGTAACAATGACTAATAAACCATTTGGCCAACAGCTGATCAGGAACATATGTTTTTACCATTCTACAATGACATCGCCACTCATGAATATGATTGGATATGTGAGTGGTCGTTGTTTGTGTGAAATTGGTAAGAAGCTTCGTTCCCATTTCGTACCTTATGGGTAACTGAAAATGGGTTGAAAAGGTTGTGGCTAGGGTACTGAAGTTATCAAACGAAGCTCTAGGAAATTTGATATGCCATTTTGCTGCCGAACCAGTTAACGTTTACTGAAAAAGGAAAAGCCTGATCGAATCATCATTGAGAGTGTTTGATGAACACCACAGATGAAAGGTCACCACATGATTCGATAGGTCTTCACCCGGATTTCCATTAAATTTAGGAATATTTGACGGACGTTTATGTGGAACCGCTTTCCACCATGGGGCATAAGCAATTGGATCATTCATTAGTTGATTTAGATATGGTAACTCTAAAGCCGCCATGAAAGGAAATTGTTGATTCAGGCTCGGCGAAGCATACCCAAGATAAGATGGAATTGCCTGAGTAGTTGGCCTTTGCATACCAGCATAATGCATTTGATGCTAGTAACTTTGGTAAGGTTGATGGGCATGACCATTATGATATGATTGATGTTGACTATTTTGAATATACGACTGCCCATTACCTGCAAAGACTTGTTGCTCAAATCCTTGGTAAGGTTGTTGGTATTATACCAGCCATGGTTGTGAAGCCATGAGTTGTTGCCTAGTACTGACTATTTGACCAAGATGGGGTGTAATGGTCCCCGTTTGAACCTAGGTCATTCCACTAGTTGGTGATTGTGGTTGCATCGTAGGGACAAGAGGTGGTTGTATTACGACATGAGAATCTTGAGATTAGAATACAACAGGCATCACTTGTACTTGGATATTTGACACAGGTAAACTTTGTTGCAATGAGTATACAACTCTTGGTAGTTGAGGCAGTATTGGCACCCAACCGCTAGATGTAATTCCAGCATCACTTGAATTATGTTGTGAACTCTCGTATGGTTGTTCTCCTGGAGGAGACAATGAAAGGGTACACTTCCCTCCATACGACAGTAACCCAATGCTCAAAGGAATGATTTTCCTTTGGGGATCGGATTGCCCAAATTGACACTGTGAAGGATCAATTTGTTGAGACTCAACATAAGATATTCCAGATATTATTCTGAAAAAACAAACGAGAATAGTCCATACTGTCGAAATAGCCCCTGTATGGACTCCATCCAGTGATTGAGAGCTAGTTGGGATACATTGTACGCTAGCGAACATTGTCGGAGTATCAGCAGGAAGTTCAATCGGTGTTATGTTGGATGACACAGTCCTAGGTGTCAACGGTTATTCAGACATATTTAGTCTATCCAAAATATTCCTTAACGATTCTTCAAGAACTTCTGATGGCCGGAGACTAACTTCTGATGAAGAAGGATATAGGGTGATCCCAGCTCCAAATTGTGATGGGGCGTTAGATGGAGGATCATCCACAATCTCTTCTATGGCAATCAACCCACGTGGAAGATGTAGACTGTCAGGTCCGTAAAATATTTCTCGTGCCGAAGAAGGTATAGGTTCTGCAGTGACAGATGTTTGGGGACTAACACCTTTCGAATCAGCTATAGATGGAGCTGGTTCAGGAATAGAAGTGTTCACCATCACACTAGGATCAGTTGTAATGTCCTTCTATGATTGCGGAATTTCTTCTATAGAGGCAGGGATACCAGAAATGTTTGGAGTAACCGGAGTCTCTGAGGATGTCAGAGTACTTGTTCCAACCAAACCAGGGGACTTCGATTTGGTTAAATGAGTTCGCTTTGTCTGGAATAGTTTCGTTTCCGGAGTCAAAGACGGTTGACTCGTAAGCCTCCGCAAACGATGGGGTTTTGATTGACTTTCTTCCACGATTGTGGATTACTTGATCAACTCAAAATGAAGGGGAAAATGACTCCAAATTAAATGAATTTTATGCGCTTTGACACAACTTTATTTTTCAATTTTTAGAGTCGAGAAAAAGAAAAGATGACTCTAGTCGCCTTTGATTTTTAATGAGCCTAAAGTGACAAGTGCTCAGATGGACCTTTTCCTTTAAGGAGTCTAAAAAGGAATGAAAGAGACTACTCTGGAAATCTAGATAGAGGTATTACCAAACCAATTGCAAAACTACAGAATACTTTTTATGGTACGATAGTCAATCTTCTCGAATGTTGTGTTCAGTGCATTGCGATCAATAGGGTGGTAGACACGGCTTCCTAATGATAAAGGATATAGCCTATTGTGGTCTCCCAATATATACTCGACAGTATGTGGGAGCACAAGTCCATAGTGGCACTTATCGTCTCAAAGAGGAGGAATCACCCAACCAACAATGAAAGCGATAGTTACCAGGCTTTACGACGCCAGAATACGTCTCTAGCCTAGACTTCTAAATGTTGTGCGTTAGGTTCCAAAGCATTTTTATGTTCATTGAATTTATTTTATAGTTTATCTTTCTTAAGAAATTTTCCTTTTGAGGTTCACCATGTGATGTAGATATATAATTCCTAAAATTCAATCTAAGATGATAAATAATCGTTTAATCTTCTTTTTGCAATGAAAATCCTAGCTACTAAGGAAAGAGAAATGAGATTCTTTCAACATAGAGCATAGAGCACACACTAGATGCACTGTCCTAAATCAAACCAACAAGCAGTCTAAATGCAAATGCACATGCATTTATTTGTTTTCCATTTCCTTAATGTGTGAATGACAAAAAGAATTTTGAGTACAAATCTAAATTATCTTTTCAAAGTGATAATACTAACAAATTTCTCCTGAAAACGAAAGGAAAATGATGACACTTTGCGATTTCAAATTGAAAATTGTTTTTGACACTTGAAAAACTACTAATTCAAATCAAATACAAGAGTAAAAGTATAATCGACCATTAAGAACAATAGGATTCTTTTCTTTTACTGAAAACGACACTTGCGACACTTCCAAATCAAGAAACGACATTTTGATTATGCTACTTCTTTGTAAAAGAGAACTGTAAATGGCACAAAATACATAAAAACATTCATAGTTCTTTGCATGATGGAGGTGGAATGATGGAAAGGAAGGGGGTTTCCACAGAGGTGTACTGATCACAGATAAGAAAACTACTGAATAAAGCTAAAGAGAGTGAACAAAAACCAAAATCTGGAAGCAGAAGAGGTCTTGTCTGATCAGTGCACCTGTAACACAGGGAAAGTGCGATGAAACACACCTACTGCACACAGGAGGTGTGATGCATCCAGATTCCCAAGAGGAGAAGGTGCGATGGTCCAGGGACGAGACTTCAACTTGGTTCTTGGTCACAGTTTGCAGCTCAGTTCAGGGATTTAGGCCGAGCAAGTGATGTTCAGTAAATATAAATCACAAGGGCTGATCTAATGAGGTTACTAGAGCCACCACCAGGGCAATCAGGATGTTTGCAAATCGATTGTTCATTTTATAAACAAAACCCAGAGATAGACTAAAGGAGCATTGATCTACTTTTCACTTGCATAGCAAATGGAGTTCGAAGGCTAGCTCGCTTGACTTCAGGCTCCGTCTATAAGTTTATAAAACAAACAAATATAGAAAAGTAAACAAGCTTTTCTCCCCAGTGGAGTCACCATTTTGTTATCAGGAAATCTAGTGTCCACTCGGAGCTGCTAGTCCCACTAAGATGGGTAGCTATCTTAGAAACAAACAAATCAAAACTACTTTCGCTTTCCTTTATGAGAAGTAGATAAGAGGGGAACAAAGGACACCAACCTCAGTCTTGCACTTGGTTCCTTGCTTGGTTCCTCTCCCTTCTGATAGATCCTTGCCACTACTTCTTTGCTTACCCAACTTCAAATAGCACCTATGGAATCAAAGCAGCATAATACTATCGAAGAACAGAGATCTACAATCATAAACAATATAGGACCAGATATATATTGACCACACAAATTCATATATCATCAAACATACAAGAATGTGGAGGAAAACTTAAATAGATTTATTAATATCAAGAATAGCAAATAGGATTACAACCCATTGTTCTGACCCAACATCATCCTCTCAGCATGAAAGCCCTTCTTGACCTCATGAAAAGCTTAGATCACCCAACACTATGATATTACACCAAGAAACCAACAACACTTCCTTACAAGGTATAAGATTCCAGGCTCTGGATCTCTGTGATGAGGGATCCATATATAGATGATTGTAGGGCGGTGAGTCAGCTTTTGGGATTTTGATTAGTGTCCTCTCTTTGATAGTTCTTGATTCCACTTGGAGATTGATGGTCTCTTACTCATCCCTGGGCGAATTCAAAGAGGCAAGTGTCATAGGAGAAGTTTCTGGAAGATTCCATGATCATCCATCTTGCAAACTGTCTTTGCCATTTGTCTACTCTTGCCCATCATACCCTACAGAACGGATTTTCAGTATGCATCATAATTTTTGCACTGAGCAGGTGAGATACATTGCACCCTTTGCACTGGGCAGTCTGTATGGTCCAGTTTTGACCAGTTCTAAGTAGTTTTCTATGGAGAACTTTTGGGAGATGATGTAATCAGCTGACCTTATTCCTTTAGGGCATGAAGCAACACTTTCAGGGACTTATAAGCCCTTGGTTTATGGACATATATGATTGGGGTTGCAATGCCCAAAAATTTCTATAACACCTCCCTATTTCCCATATGGAATATCCAAGGGTGAAGGTGGAAAATATCCAAGACAAGATTCAAGTAGGGACTTACCACTAGAAGGGTGGACTAATTGTTTATAAAGTTATATATACATATACATATACATACATATATATATATATATAATATATATATATATATATATATTATATATTATATATATATATATATATATAGATATAGATATAGATATATATACAGACACACACCATATTTTCATCATAAGTATTTGGATTCTTCTAATTATAAACCCTCAAAAGTTGCACCAAAGTCTTCTTGACTACTTATTATTTCCCATGTATGTGGATGGAATGTTGTAGACCTCTTCAACTTTGTGAACATCTTCTACCACAATTTAATTGAAAATTCACTAGTAAATCTTATGTCACTGTCTGAAATGATGCTCCATGGTATCCAAAAGTGTACCTAGACCTGTCTAAAGAATAAGATCACTACCTGTTACCCACTAATTACCTTTTTACTAGGAATTAAAATGTGTAACACACATTTTGTTAAGCCTATCAACTACCATGAGCAGGTAGTCACGTGCCTTCTTAGTCATTATTAAACCTCCCAAAAAGTCCATGGAAATTATTTCTCAAGGATGAATGGGTATAGGTAAGAGATGGTGTAGACTCTATTTCTTGTTACTATGCTTGTCAATGCAACAAAGCATTCCTCCTCTTAAGAACCTAGATACTTGTCATTGCATCTTGGACCAGTACAAATAACCTTGAATTTGGTCACTATATTTCCTACACGAAAGAGCCCTATAATCTTGGAGGTGTGATCCTCTTTAATTAGTTGTATTTTCTCATATTTAGGAAAACATAACTTTTCCATCATGTAGAGTAACCCATCTTGGATATGGTAGTCAATTGTGATGTCATCATTGTCCACATGACTCTATCTCTGCAAATACTAAAACACCTCCTTGAATTCCTCATCCTCTAAATATGCCTCTCTATATGCATCATGGGTGAATGGCTTCATATGCATCAGAGTTCCCAAAGTTGTGATTTTTGATGTGGGTGGACTTCAGAGCATGTTGGATAACTTAGTTGTGTTCTCATTCTTATACTTGTTCACTAAATGAGTTTTTTGTAAAAATCCCACCCACTTGTAATTCCTTGTTTGTTGTAGCTTACTCTCATGCTATAGATACTTTAATGGTTAGTGATATCTGTGGATTACATTTTACTTTCCCATCAGATAACATTTCCATTGCTTTACATCTTGCACCAAGTAATAAAGCTCCTTATCATAGGTAGGGTAGTTGAGAATTTCCCCATGAAATACTTTGGAATTATAGGATATAGGCCTTCCTCCCTTCAAAAATACTACTCTCATATCATACCCACTCACATTTGTATCCACTTCAAAAGGTTTCTTCAATTTAGGTAATGTGAGAACCAATGCTTAATTGTTATTTTTATTTAACTCCTCAAAGGTCCTCTACTCACTCTTTACCCAATATAAACTATTGTCATTCATTGTTATGACATGGAACAATGTTGATACACCTGAAATGAGGTTGTGAATTTCCTTAGATATTATGATACCGAGAAAAATATCTTTAACTCAAAGAAAATTTTAAGCACTAGCCACTTCATGGTTTCATCCATCTTGATAGGATATATGTTCATCTCTCATCCACCTATTACATACCCAGATACATCAAAAACTATTGGGCACACTCACACTTCATGAGATTTTCTAGTAGATGATGCTTCTTTAATGTCTCTAACATCTGAATCAAATGTGAGTGTGTTCCTCCTAGGTGGCATTATATATTAGTATATCATCCAAATAAAAAATAACACATGAATCTATAAAATGGTTTAGTGTATCATTCATTAACATCATAAACATATCTAGTGCATTGCATAGGAAAAACAAAATGACTAATCACTCATACAAACCTTGCCTAGTTCTGAAGGGAACCTTGTAGGTATCTTCTTCTCTACTGTGAACCTTGTGATATTATCGATTTAATTCCATACTCAGTAAGTAATTGGCCTACTGCAACTGATTTAACAAATCATCTATCTGGGTAGCAAGTATCTATTCTTGAGCATATTTTTGTTTAGCACCATATAATTGACACACATCCTCAAAGTCCCATCCTTCTTTTGCACAATGATAATAGGTGACCCACATGGATAGGTGCTTGGTCAAATGACACATTATTCTAGTAGTTGTTGCAATTTCTTCTTCACTCACTTACTTCTATAACAAATTGCCTGTACAATCGAATGTTTGGCAATGGGGAGTTTGTAAATAGTTGGATCTTGTGTTGCACTTCCCTCTTGAGTGGCAACCCTTTAAGCTCCTCAAACACTTTCCTATATGCTTGTAGCAACTCTTCCAATTATTGTTTCTATTTTTTATTATAGCCCTCTAGGAATGACTTTTCTCTCACTAACTCTTGTATACATTTATTTTCAATTAAAAATAGTAAAACATACTTCTTGCTTAAAATGATAAGTTTCTTTCCTTGGTTGGAAATTACCATAGGGGCTTCACTCAATGAACCTCTCAACTATCACATGTGTTCGTTGCATATTAAACAATACCCTCAACTTGACTACATATTGGAAAATATCGCTAAAAATCACACTATTTAACCTCCTACCAATATGAACCCATATAGTATGGTATTGCTCCCCTAGTTAAGCCCCCATGGAAATAACCAATGAAATTGTAGACTTTCCCTTATGTGCATTGATGGTGAATGATTCTCCATCCTTGATGATGTTGTACTAGTTGGTTCTTTACATGAAGATTGCATCTCTACATGTAAATATAAGAACTTCCAAACACCACTCCACACACGTCAATCATAGCTACATTTGGTTCTACTTAATCAATAAAATCTACACTGATAGAATATATGATTTTAAACACTTTGGCAACCTTTATTTTTTCTGCCTTATTTACCCATCTAAATGGATATAGGCTTGAATGTTCACAAAATTCCAATCCCAACATTTTGATGAGTTCTGTTGCAATGACATTTTCTAGTGATCTAGATTCGAATAAAGCATAAATATTTGTCTTCTTGACCTGTATCTTTTTGTGGAAGAGTTTGATTTTTCCGTTCTCTTCGCAAATTTGTTGAACACTACTCACATTCACCTCCTTTTTCATTGATGTACATATGATCTCCTCATCCATGTCCAAACTAATTTCAACTTGGTTTCTTAGATCAATGGTCATGAGGTTCTTATTCTTTGCAACTTTATTTTTGTTATTTGGGTTAATATTTTAGTGCAACTTCCAACACTTATCCTTTGTATGATCACCAATGTTACAGTGGTTGTAGTGGTTTTTTGGACCTTTTCACTTGTGTGTTGTGCTTATTTTATTTTTATATTCCCCCCCTTTACACTTCCTCTTCCCTTCCTTAGAAGTATCATGCTGCTCCTTCTGTTTCAGCCCACTGGATTTCCCATTCTTCTGGCCTATGCTTTCCAAATACTATGCATGTACGCAAGTCTCCTCCACTGATCTAGGATTGAATAACATCACTTGCTTCTAAAGATCTTTGTGTATACCCCCAAATAATTGAGTGCGTATGGGTTCTTTGGGTAGATACCCAACATTATGGCCATATTTCTATATTCAATGGTGTACGCCTATACACTATGCCCCCACCTTTTCCTGAAGTATTGCCATTGAATCCTTTGGTCCTCTACATAACTAGTAGGCTAAAATTGTGACTTTTATGATGGTTTTGAAATCCTCCCACCTATTCAGTGGAGGGTCTCTTTTCAAACTCAAGGTATCCTTTTGGATTTCCCACCAGATAAGGGCATGGCCTTCTACTTTCAACTGAGAAAATGAAATATTATGTCTTTTTTTCGTATGATGAGCTCCAAAATAAACTTATAATTGCCACCACCTATGATTTAGCTTGAAAGAGTCAATCTTACATTAATATAGCTTCATTTTGACATTTTATTCCATTAATATTATGTTTTTTTTTCGTATGATGAGCTCCAAAATAAACTTATAATTGCCACCACCTATGATTTAGCTTGAAAGAGTCAATCTTACATTAATATAGCTTCATTTTGACATTTTATTCCATTTTTAATAGGGATTGGGAACGATTCATGATGCTCGAACTAGGTTAATCCGTTTCAAGTTTTTCCTTAGATTCCCTCTCTAATTCTTCTTGATCTGTCGATTTCCCCTCTAATATTACCTCCATATTATAACTTCGATCTTCTTTGAATAGCCCAAAATTATTAGTTAGATTCAATGTTAGGAGGCTCACATTATGATTTATATATATGACTCATGCTTCAAACTATGCAAAGGTCTCCACTATGGGATCATAAGGGATATTAGTAAATTCGTCAGCCATGACTAAGATTTTATGACTTTCATTTTAATACATTCAATCCCTTGCAAATCCAAAAGAAACCTACTCTAATACCAATATGATTCGTAAATGTTTGTGGATATTCCATTAGACAATTCATCACAATAGATCTACCGAAATACATAAAAAATCTTAATATACACTATGAGGGTTTATTCTTCTTAGATTTCTAGATTTGTTAATTACTATTTATTGTGTATGGATGGGAATTATATTTATAAAGAAAATAGAGAACAATGAAATAAAATTCACAAACAAAAAATTAGCACAAGATATAATTGGGAAACCATTTTAGGAGAAAACCTAGCTTTAAGTTGAGGTCACTTCTCTAAATGGAAAAATTTGTGCAAGTACAAAAAAGTGAGGCTTCTGTCTCATGGTATACTACAATGCACAAATACTTTTTGTTTCCTCTCCCTATCCACTCTCATCTACTCTACTCATCTATGGAACAAAATGCACGAATAGAATTAAAGCTGGTAACCTACTCATAGTTAATTTTGACTCCTTCAACTCTTAAGTGGAGTTACAATATGGCTCTTTTAAATTATTCTTCCTCATGATCATGTGGCTAGCTCCATTTTCATGAATAATGCTCGCTGGTATGGCATCCTCTTGAATTATGGTGGTAAAAAAAGGAAGATCATCTTCTGAGTGGCATAACTTTTGCATACTAACTCTAATTGAAGTGATTCTTATGCTGTTAGAAAGACGTCCATGTGTAGAATAGCATAAGGAGGTGCAACACTCAACGGAAATTTTTTACCCCCAAAATATTTCATTTGATGCCTCAAACTACTTACAAAAAGTTTCAAATCAAAATTTGCCAACCTAAATCTCACTAATAAAAATAGTCTTGTGAGTTGATTCCTCCACTTTTTCATGCTAGAAACACTGATATAAATAACAAACAATATAACAGTCCAACTAAAATAGTAATACAAATAAACATAATTACATAAATAAAAATCATAAAAATTAAAACCCCTATTAATCATTCGAACAAATGTCTATCCGCTACAACCCCACTTATAATGAAGACCCATCCATCCCCTCACCCATGAGCATCATAGTTCTCAGGCATCATAGATAGCGCAGCACATGGTTAGTTAAAATAATGTCGACAATAATAATAATAATGATAATAATAAAGAATATATTATAAAGTAATTAGAAATAAAAAAAATTGTGAGTAACATGTTTAAATTTTATAAGTTGGTCTTATATATACTCTATTTAGTATTCAAAAATAAATAATTAACAATAAAAAGTAACACAATTGTATTTAACACATAAAATTTTAGATGTGGAAAAACAAAAAAAATCTCTAAATTTAATATTAAATACATGCTTTCAATAAATCTATATTAAATTTTTTAAAAAATAACATTAACTTAAATATAATTAATATAACAACTTCGTTCATATAAAACAAGGTTTAAATGTTAAATTTTCAAGTTCGGAAAATCCCTTCAAATAAGAATTCGCAAGAAAATTTTTATTAAAATGTTCTTATCGAATTGTGTGCACCAAATTTTGAAATATATGTTTCAAATAAGAATTCACAATTAAATTTTTATTAAAATGTTTTTGTCAAATTGTGTGCACCAAGTTTATAACTTAGATGGCACAAGTGCCATGAATCTTCAATGCCACCGAAGTGCCATGAATCTTGTATTTCCCCATGGCTGGAAAGTTGGCATACTTATCCTAAATGCAGATTTTCGATTAAATTCTCCTCTAAATCCCGGTGAAAAGCAAATATATGGATATCATAGTCCAATGATTTATTATTCTATAAATTTTCTTAGATATGAATGAAGGTTGGA
>APFE030899281.1:0-19577 GCA_000404065.3 Pinus taeda
TCCCCTTTAATATTTTAAAAATTCGATCTCCAAATGATGTTGATCTCGGCCTTTCCAAAGCACCCATTCCATTAACTCTTGCTTCATAATGAACTAACCTAGGAGCAAATCTAACATCCCCTCTATATTCTAATTATTCAATTTCCAACCATAACCTTGGCCAATATCTCACGAGATTTCACTTATAAAGTGTTAAAAGCTTGGTATAATAAACAATAATATAAACGGTACAACTTTGATTAAGGTGAAAAAAAAAAATAAACTTTATTTTGCTTCTCTTAGAGGCCAGGGTATACTATATCAAAGGTGTGTTGGTCTGCATGGTTCCGAGTATGGAGGAATGTCAAACTCTCGACATACTATATCAAAGGTGGGTTGGTCTCGATGGTTCTGAGTATGGAGGAATGCCAAACTCTCGACATATTATGTCAAAGGTGTGTTGGTCTGGATGGTTCCGAGTATCAAAGGTGGGTTCGTCTCGATGGTTCTGAGTATGGAGGAATGTCAAACTCTCGACATACTATATCAAAGGTGTGTTGGTCTCGATGGATGGTTCCGAGTATGGAGGTATCACCAGTTAGTTTTGATTCAGAGTAATCTAGGTCCATAAGAAAGTAAAATCACTTGCTTGCAAAATATTAAAGTAGAATCCTCAATAGTACTCAACAATTTACTCTTTTCAAATTAATTTTAATATTCAAAATATTAGTTTTGAAAATACTTATTTTATAGATATAAATTTATTTATTTTGTGCAAGGTAAACGTTTCAATCTTCAAAATCTTTTTACTTTCATTTACTCTACATATTGTATTCCTGTTTACATTGATTCTTCTTTGTTGTTTAAAATGTTACATGTAAACTCCATATTAATTTTTGACCAAATCTCCTTCGGACACCAGATTAGAAGCACACCCTAATGGAATAGGAGTATTCTTTATATCTATAAAATATTAAAAAATAATATTTCTAATTCTTTATATATCTATAGGTATAAATTTTTGTTACTTAATATAACAATTAAAAAAAATAAATCCCCAGTATGTAATATCGGTGTTATTTTTAAATGTCATACTTAAATTCCATATTAAGTAAAAAAAAATCATACGAATTTAAGTAAAAAAAAAGAATTGCACCTCCTTTTCGTACGAAACGAAGTTATACACTATAAATTAGAATTTTTTTTTAATTTAATTTTCAATTAATTATTTAAGACCAAAAAAAATTAAATAATTAAATGCACGCCCGCCAAAACAAAATGCATGTTTACAACATGAACTATATTTCATACATGTAAGTGTAAGCACCCTTCTGCAAAGACTTTCGCGCATTCTACGCCAGTGACGCAACTGAATGATGCAAGCAAACTGTATTAGTCAAAGGGAGCGACTCACACGCAGTCTTTCCGTTAATCAAAGGGAGCGACTCACACGCAGTCTTTCCGTTAAGATAAACAACGGTCGTGCAAAATGAGAATGTTCGAATAGTACACAAAGGTCAGTGTTTTTTGGTTCGGCAGCACGGCATAATGCGGGGAAAGTAATTATACCATCATTCCGACTTGCATGGTCCAAAGATAAATACGTCAGCGATCACAAATTGAACAACAATCAAACTGGAATTTGGATATATGTTACAGCAGCACAGTCTCCACAATGCCCGGTGACAGTTAAGTCAATTTTGATGCATGGTCCAAAGATAAATACGTCAGCGATCACAAATTGAACAACAATCAAACTGGAATTTGGATATGTTACAGGAGCACAGTCTCCACAATGCCCGGTGACAGTTAAGTCAATTTTGATGGGCACATTGCGGTCAGAAAAAAATAAAGCGGACCAAATCGAGTCCCTCCGGTAGAAAGAAAAGAAGAAATATAAACGAGTCCGTGAGATAGAAAGAAAAGAAGAAATAGGAACACGTTTTAAATGGCTTTTAGCACTATAAAATCCCCGCTCTTCTCCTTGCCATGAAACACATTTCGATCACCTGTAGGCTGCAACAAAGGTTCGGCTTCAAAATTTTCGCAATGGCTTTTAAATCATTGGTAATGACTAAAGCAAACTTGGCTTTTAAATCATTGGTAATGACTAAAGCAAACTATGCTTCTGTACGTTGCAAACAATATGATTTCAGTTCTGTGTGTGTGAAAAAATGATAAGACGCTTTTAACAAAGAAATTATCTGCGGTCTGTGTTTGGAAAAATGATAAAACGCTTTTAACAAAAAAAATTATCTGCAGTCTGTGTGTGTGAAAAAATGATAAGACGCTTTTAACAAAGAAATTATCTGCAGTCTGTGTGTGTGTGAAAAAATGATAAGACGCTTTTAACAAAGAAATTATCTGCAGTCTGTTTGTGTGAAAAAATGATAAGACGCTTTTAACAAAGAAATTATCTGCAGACTACATTCGCTTCAGCTGTTGCTATTATGGCCCTGTTAATGGTGGATTCAAGTTGGGCTACTCATAGAAAGGTGCTGCTGAGCAAAAGTGATTCCAGCGCTTCACCGATCTTCAATGTCATGGACTACGGTGCACATGGCAGCGGTCTAAACGATGATCGGACGGTAACTACCTTTTTAATCAATTATTATATATGTTCAATATTCTTTTGATACTCGTGCAAAGTTTGATGCGCTGAGCATACCTTGCCCTTGCCCTTCGACTCACTGCACTATTTTTACAGTGGGAATAGGTTTTTCTTTCTTCTGACCGTCCACAAAACATGCTTGTTCCTTGATATATCATATTACTTTGTAATCTAATTAAATTTTTTACAACCAATTTAGAAAATATACGTGTTCCTTTATATACCTTTCACACTCTGACTGAAATTTGGGAAAAAATAGATTATATATACTTTGCAATCTAATTAAAATCTTTACAACCAATTAAATCTTATAGATGAGAATATATTTTCTTCCCCCAACCACAAAATGTGACTAATTAAATTATTAATATTGTTATGATTATTTCTCCTTTTGTGGTTATTAACTCGCTGCTTATGGTTATTTTCTTATTATTTTAGGCATTCCAAGAAGCATGGCAAGCAGCGTGCACGGCACCCTCCGATGCAGTGTTCCAAGTACCGTCGGGAAAGAAATTTCTAGTTACGCCAGTGACATTTCCTGGTTCTTGCAAGTCTCATATTTCAGTAGAGGTAAGAAAGTTGGATGTCGAGTTGTCTACCTGTGACGACAATAGACGCAAAGTATGCTGAAATAGATTACTCGCAGATTACAGGAACAATAGTTGCACCCAACCAACAATCTGCATGGAATAGCAATGAACGTGGTATGTGGCTCCGATTTTCTGGCATATCTGGGTTGACCATAGAAGGTGATGGTGTCATTGATGGTCAAGGCCAGGCTTGGTGGTCGAAGTCCTGCAAAGTGCACGAACAACACGTAAGCATTTCTATTTCACTTGGTGTTTTTGTCACCTATGTCTCATTCTCTAATATTCCATCATCTCTGCTCCATTGAATATCCACATACCACTCCACCATTAGGACCATCCACACTCATCTCTCCAACTCTTAACATTTAACATTTAACATCAATACAACAAGTATAAACCATCTGCTTCAATTTATATTAATCATCAGAAATGTTCATGTGTGCAGGGTTGCCTCCATGCGGCTCCGACGGTTTGTTTCCTACCTAATCACCTTGTTTATTTTCTTGAAGAGAGACACGATGTTATAAATAGTTCATTTTTAATTTATTTTTTCTGTAAATTTTGATTGGAGGTGGCTGTTCTCATGCAATGGGTTTTGATTATGCGTTGGTCTTACAGGCAATGTCTATCACTGGATGTTCAAATGTTTTGATTAGATATCTGCAATTTGTCAATAGCCAACAGATGCATCTCGCAGTGGTGGACTCTTCGGAGATCCAACTAAGCGGGTTGCAGATACAAGCTCCCGAGGATAGCCCAAACACTGATGGTATTCATATACAAAGAGTTCAAAATGCCCAAATGGACAACTGTGTCATCGAGACAGGTTGGAAACTATTAATTTTACCTATCTAAACTTAGACCTATCTTAACGTTGCTATAAGCGCAAACCTTAATTTTACCTATCTAAACTTCAAATTGACAAACATGCTAATTATGATTGTAAATATTGTATACCAGGGGATGATTGCATTTCCATTTCGTCAGGCTCATCTACAATTAATGTCAAAAATATAAATTGTGGCCCAGGCCATGGCATCAGGTGAGATATGTATTTTTGCTCTTATCATGCAGAAAATACAATAAAGTGAGATGAGACATTAAGAATGCAATTTTAATTCTACTTCTTATTTTCTGCAGTATTGGAAGCCTGGGAGAAAATGGAGAAGCAGCCAAAATTGATGACATTCTTGTCCAAAACATCACTTTTAGCGGAACATCCAACGGAGCTAGAATCAAGACTTGGCAGGTTAGTTTAGCATGTGTATGACTCTTTTAACTATATCTATTCATTTTAAACTTTTCTCTTGAAATTTTCACTATGCAACAACAATCCATTACAATTTGTAATTGATATTAATCTTCATTATCTACCATGATTATAACATAATTCATGATTTTTCTAAATATACAGGGTGGTTCTGGCTATGCACGAAATATCACATTTGAGGACATAGTTGTTGATAATGTCAAGAATCTGATTATCATTGATCAGTATTATTGTGATTCATCTTCGCCATGCAAAATTCAGGTGATCAGCTAACTTTTGTGCACAATTCCATGTTGTTTTCATAACATACCCGAGGGAAAAACATATACAACACACATCTTAATTAGTTGGGCATCATAGCACTTTTGTCTCTTTTAAGATTGCATTTTGTTCGAGCTGTTCTTGAAATATCAGTTTAAAGTTTGTGAGTATATAGTTCCCATATATGTCGTCAATTCTGAAATACTGGTGTATGTGCTTGTAATAAGCACGAAAGTATAATTTCTTTCCCTTTAGTATCTATTCGCTTGAAATAGGTAATTAATTATTTTTAGCATCATTAGTTACAACTACTCCAATTATAAACAAATTTTGGATATTGGTTTTGAGGTTTGGAATCAGTAATCATGTCTCTGATATAATTTTTCGCCATGTTAAATGCATAGAAAGACAAATAGTATATAACACAATAATTTTCATACATATCGATTATCGCAATATCTTTTGGACATATTGGTTTTGAAGTTTGAAATCAGCAATAATATTTGTGATGATGTTGTGTGCAGTCATCTGCAGTACAAATAAAGGATGTCACTTTTAAAAACATCCACGGAACGTCATCGACGAATGTGGCTGTGAATTTTTCGTGCAGCGAAACAGTTCTGTGCACAGAAATTACTTTGGAAAATGTTCACATAAGTTCAACGGATGCAAACACAGCAAATTCAATATGTACCAATGCGTTGGGAATGGCTTTGGGGACTACTTCGCCACCCAGCTGCCTTAAAGACTAGTGCGGTCCTTCTATTTGTTCAAAAGCTTCACAATAAAACATGGCCAAATTCATTTATATTGTTATGGCCAAAGTTAACAAGATTCATTTATATTATTATTGCTAAAAGTAAGAAGATTCATTTATATTGTTTCCTTGAATAATTAACATTTATATCCATGACTTCATATCCCAAATATTTGGATATGGAATCTTCTATTAACATTTACTTTACATTTTCACAAACTTGCTAAGTGAACTTCCTAAAAAAAACTCATATTTAAAAATACAATAATTTAAAAGATTTATAATTAGAAATAAAGTGTGCAATTTTGACCCAAAAACAATATTTTCCTCAATTTGAAATAATTTGTTTGCCTTGAATAAGATCTTATGAATATTCATATTTGAAACTAGTTCTTAGTGTTTATCTTGTAGGAAAGCACTTAAGCATAAATTGAATTCTTAATGGTGTAGAGTAAGTGGCTATGTTAGTTATATTTATTTTTCTTTATCTATTACTAATACATCCAGTGAGTTCAATAAATTGTATGCCTCTTACTTCAATATTAAATGTTTTTATATTCCAAATTAAGAATTGTATGTATGAATGTCAAATTTACAATTAATTTACATCTTATACTAATCTTTTACAATACTTTGTGTTCAAAATTACTACTTGTGCTTAGAATTCACTCCTCCTCAATATATAATAGATTGAGCATTAAAATACATTTAGATTCATACATGTTTAAAATGAATAGTAATAATTTTGAATTAAATGATATATAATTCAAATATATATTTTGGAAATTCATTATGTTATCTTAAATGTTATAAGAAAAATTGTTAAAAGAATATTAAATCATAAATGGAGAGAAAAAAAATGACAAATCATTCAAATCGTGGTTTCAGGGAAAATGCATTTCATAGTCATATACTTATTATAATGATAAAACCATTAAAATGTACATAATGTATTTAGTAAAATTAAATATATAGTTTTTAAAAAATAATAACTTGATGAATATAATTGTTTAATTGTATAATCATCATTATATATTATTGAGAATTTGGGGAAAAATGAAGCGGATTATATTAAAAATATATATTCTATATTTTTGTTATGTTTGTTATGAGAAAAAAACAAATTGCAATAGCTTACATCATAAAATTGATTTAAAAAATATTTTTTTGATTCAATATTTATGAATATTTTAATAAATAAATGAACAAATATCAAACTCAATTATAATCACTTTAATAAATAAAAGGACAAATATCAAACCCAAAATTATAATCAATCAAACAAAAATTTTTTATAAAAGATAATTATAAAGAGGAATAAGAATTTAATGATAATAACTTTATTTTTTTTTATAAAATGTGTATTTTAGGTTTTAAAATGATTATAATAAATCAATAAAAATTGGTTTATTCTCAAGAGTTAGCCCAAGTGGTGTAGACCTAGACACCAAGTTCTTGTTGTTGTTGGTTCTGGGTTTGACTCTTTAATTACCTTATGTCCCGCAAACATGACTTGCCATTCAATTTAACATTCACGATGAAGTGCTCCCAGTTTCCCCTACTTCCATTCCACGTAAAAAAAGAAAAAGAATTTAATAAATTTATTTAAGAAAACAAAAATGCCTAATAATAGAGAAAATAATGCAATACTTCAATATCGAAAATAGCTAAATTTTGATAATGCCTTTTTAGTTTGTAAGTTAATAATCAAATTATGGAGAGACATAATATGTTTTTAGTTTGTAAGTTAATAATCAAATTAGAGAGAGAGAGAGAGAGAGAGAGTTAATAATCAAATTATAGAGAGAGAGAGAGAGAGAGAGAGAGAGAGAGAGAGAGAGCACACTTATGTGAGTCCTAAGATGACTAGCATGCCTAATGTACTCGTCGTGGGGCACACTAGACCTATCCTTAGCCACACCATCCCTAAGCACGAACGGATTCCTCAACCACACTAGTCGTAAGCATGAATGGATTTTTCTAGAGAAAGTATCAAACTTATAAGCTTTACAACATCAAGTACCTTGAAAAAACACTACAACCTATAATGGGTTTAATTAAAATTTATATTATATAAAATATCTAGTTACTTTAAATATATAAATATAATATTTCCAAAATATTTAGAATTATAATTAAAAATAGCTACTCTTCACATTGAAGAAGATAAATTTAAAAAAAAAAATTTGTTGAAAATCAATTAAAAATTATTATTTTACCAGAATGAAAGTATCTAGAGTTACGAATCATAATAGATATCAAATTATGTCAAATGTGCAAATAAAATAATAAAAACAAATAATGCCAGAGGAATAAAAAAGGCTTGAAAATAAATTAAAAATAAAATAAATAATCATAAGGATGATTTTATATATGAATAGTAAAATCTCTGGGTAATCCGTGAGCACATGTGCAATCTGATTTGGTTTGTGGCCGTCAAATCCGAAGAGGGAAGATGAACGGCCATGTCTTGGCATGCAAGTTGGTGGATCCGAAAGGATAAAACAACTAATGGTTTACCACCATCATCGGGCGCCATCCAAACCAAAGACTGTTTTAATGAAAAGCCAGCGATTCCACTCAGGAAGCAACACGTGGTGGAGGACCGGAAAAGCAAACTGCCTTCATCACGCGGTACTCAGCCGGCTTTTAAGCCGCGCGATATGGAAACCAGCCATACAATCAGAAGGAAAAGATCAACGGTCAGCGTTGATCATGCAACTTAAGGGTTTTTCTGAGGCCTTCGCCTCCGCGCGGGTTGAATTTTGACTTCTGGATTATTAGAAGACAGATAAACGGACTTTGGATCCACTTGCCCGTTTTTTATTCCAGGGTAGTCTAGGCCTTGTTTCTGTTTGATTTTTGGAGGGTTTTATGGGTACTTTGGGTATTTTCACTCTCCCTTTGCGGGAGTTTGTGCCTTTTTGCGTCTCTTGTAACCTGTGTAAAATATTTTTTACCTAAGTTAATAGAAGGACCGTCTCTTGGTTAAGCAAAAAAAATATAGTAATTATAATAATTTATAAATTTATATAAAAAAGTTTTGCACAATTTATGAGGAGACAGGTTAAGCTCTTAAATATTTTTTAAACTATTAAGAAGAAAATATGAACAAATAACAAAATAATTGATGGATACAAAATGAAATTTAAACATTTATTGATATTGAAACTATTAAAATATATATGATATTAAAAATAAATTACAAATTGTAAAATATAAAATTAGATGAGCTCTTACAAAACAATTAATTGATGATATTAATAATTTAATTGATAATATTAATAATTTAGGGTTGAAATAAACACTATCCAAATATATATAATTCAAACTTTTATAGCATATCTCTAAAATTCACACAAATAACATTTATATTTAACCCTCCTTTTTTTAATTTACATCACTCTTATGAGGCGCTATCAGCTTAGCTATTACATCATTAACACACGAAAGAATCATTTGCAATCACCAAACTCTTATATTATGAGACATTGTTTACAATTTTCTTCATTACTTGTTCCATATATATATATATATATATCGAAATATATGACAATGATTTTTGAGCATATTGGCTTTGAAGTTTGGAATTAGTAATAATGTTTGTGATGGTGTTGCGTGCAACCATTTGCAATATAAATACATGATGTTATTTATAGAAGCATCTATTTGAAAAATATGACTCTAAATTTTATAATTTTAGAGTACAAATACATTATGTCACTTATAAAAGAATCCATTTGACAAATGTGGTTGTGAATTTTATGATTTTATAGTACAAATATAGGTTGTCACGTATAATTTTATTTATGCATTTATAGTACAAATACAAGATGTCACTTATAAAAGAATCGACATAATGGCTTCTTTATGCATTTATAGTACAAATACAAGATGTCACTTATAAAAGAATCAACATAATGGCTTCTTCATGCATTTATAGTACAAATTCAAGATGTCACTTATAAAAGAATCAACATAATGGCATAGACCAATGTGGTTGTGAAGTTTATGTGCAACTAAATAATTCCGTGCACAAGAATCACTTTGACAAATGTTTAGATAATGTCAACATAATTGCGTCCACAAGAATTACTTTGAAAAATGTTTAGATAATGTCAATGACCCTAAATAAGGCTAAATCAATATATGAGTTGGGAATGGATTGGGAACTACGTCGCCACCCAGCTGCCTTGAAAACTAGTGAGGTCCTTTTTATTTCTTCTAAAGTATATATTTAATGGGAAATTTCATTTATTTTGTTATAACCAAATTTAATCAAATTGAATTTTAAATTTATATACTGTTATAGTAAATTTTAACAAGATTGTTATATATATTTTTTTTATTTTTCAGTTTAATCGTTGTTTAATTTGGTTCTTTGTGTTTACTTACTTTATATATATATATATATATATATATATAAGGTGATTTTATACTACTATATTCTCTGGGTTGATCTTTGCCACTTAACTTAGTACAATTCCATGGTTAATTCTCGAAGATTTAAACATAATCTTGTATTAACATTTATTATATATTCACATAACTTCCAAACAAAAACTTGTATTTAAAAATATGAAACACTTAACAATATAATTATTTATTATTTAAACAAAAGTTCTATTTTGGTATGTTTGATAAAAAGCTTATATAATATATATTTTAATAATTTAAATATATAATAAATACAACATATAATTGGAAAATTAATTTCCTTAATTTTTTTTGTATATTTGGGTGGTGCCTTTCTATTACTTCAAACTATAATAGGTATTACAACACAAGCATCCATGTCCATATGGCCTCAACCTACCCATTAGGAAACCAAATAACTTTACCATCTCGTTGTATTATAACCCGTCCAAAACTGGAAATGCCTAAGCTTTTCCAACAGATAATTGTCTTTATATTCTCTAATATCAACCAACCTACACAATAATGCCAAAAAATCCTTCCTCTGCATCTCAGAGGCATTAGTCATCTGAAGATTCAACTGGATATGGATATTTGGCACTAGATCTTGGTTGTTGTCTCACAGGCATGCACAAAATATGTCTTTCAATGCATGCCAGACTTGCATTCTGCCGATGGATTTGACACTCAATTAGTTGGACTTCCCTATGAATTTCATGCATATCTTCTAAGGGCTCTGGGATACCTGTAAGTGGCAACATTAATGCCTTAGCCAACAAAGTCTTCATCATCTAATAGATATGAATATTTTTCATTAAAAAGGTTCGTCTACCATGCGTAAAATATCACCAAAGTCAGCCAAAATCTCTTGGTCGTTGGGATCCATCTCAACTCTAATTTCCTCCCTCCATTCACTAATTATATTTCTGGCCCATGAAGGAGTTCCTATTTTGTATGTGTTAGCTGCTACATTACCCAAATGATCAATACTACCACACCAATGACCCTTTGTGCGGTTGTTCAAAGCATGTCCTTTACCACGCCCCCTGCTCGAGTTCGACCCATGGTTTCAGAGCGATGAGGGACGTTCCATCATTGCACAAACATCCCTTATGAAAACCTTCCTAAGTTTTCATACAATAAAATTCCTAAAACCCTTGGCCCACGGTTGGATGATCACATAGGGAGGATCCAATGGAGAGAGAGGGCGATATGGGGCTTGTTGTACCAAGGGTGGAACTTTCCTATGAGATCTAACAAAGAAAAATGACCAGATAAAATTTCAATAAATTTGACCCATAATTTCCTCTGATGATGTTGCAAAAGGATGATCTTAGCAAAACCATTCCATCTTCGATGGGGCTTATCCCAAGACAACATATCAAGCTTATCTTTCAAAGTGTGATCTTGGGACTTTACCTCTTCGTTAAATCGAGGCCTGAGAGACCCCGTGCGTAAATGAATACTCAGCCACATTCCTCCCCGAATGTAACCTATCACCCATTTGGTTTGACTTCCCATTGACCTTAAACTCTTCAGAACCGAAGCGACCCATTCCAAAGATATTTGAATGCTCTTGGCATCACCTAAACGACTCCACATGCACCAGAAAACCCCCATGCACAAGCCTAAACCTACTAACAAAGGAGCATAAACAAAGTAGTCCCGTAGACGTAAGGGTTACCAGAATACAAAATTCCAAACAAATAGGCACATAACTAGAATATTCCCAAAACACAATAGAGAGAACAATACAAACAGACCAAAGCGATTTGTCCTTGATACACATCACTGAAGACATAATAGAAAGATATGGTCCCACTGGAACATATGAACGAGAGTGAAGGAAATGTGGTGAGGTTTCTCGAACACTATCCTTTTAAACTTCCCTTTACAGTCCATAGACAATGGCCATTTCCCTCAACCAAAACTCCTGATTACCTGCAAAATTTCCAGCTTTTTCATCTCGAAATTTTGATAGATATTATACCAACTATGTAACTTGTCACCATCTCTCCTCATTGATATGCCCAACCTTCCCTTGCATGAGTTTACATGTGAGGGGCTAGCCACGCCAACCCCTGTTGTTTATGACCATCATTAACATGATTACTGTGACCCAGATCCAATAGTGGTTTCTTTATTAACTCGCACCTTGATGAAGGATTCCTCAATTTGATATAATATGTTTTATATTGAATAAGTTATTGTGTATCTTCATATTTGAAACTCGGTACTATTACTTGAATGTGTCCATGTCCAAATGGTCTCAACCTACCCATTGGGAAACCAGGTATGTCGACCATTTGGTTGCATTATAACAAGTCAAAAAACAAAAATGTCTAAGTTTTCCCAGCAGCGCTAAATAAATGTATTTGCCTTTATATCCTATAATATCAACTAGCCTACACAATAATGCCTTAAAAACCTTCCTATGCATCTAGGAGGTATTAATCATCTGAATATTCAATCGGAGTTGGATATATTGCATTAGATCCAGGTTGTTTTGTCAGAGGCATGCATTGTATATGTTTTTAATGTGTGCTAGATGTGCATTATGCTGCTGGATTTCACATTGAATCAGTTCAACTACCCTATGAATTGGTTGAATATCTTCTGAGGGCCCCAGGATACATATAAGTGGCAACATTAATGCCTTCGACAAAAAATTCTTCATCATCTAATAGATATGAAAAGTTTGCATTAACAAGGTTCATTTACCACACATGTGGCTTGTTTATGTTAAACGATCACCAAAATAAGCTAGAATCTCCTCTTCTTTGGTATCCATCTCAGCTCAATTTTCCTCTTACCATTCACTAATTGCGTTTCTATCCCGTAAAGGAATTCCAACCAATTATGTATGCGTTACCTGCTACATTACGAAAAACGATCAATACTACCATGCACCAGGCATTGGTGGACCTGTTCTAATCGCTTCCTTGACCACGCCCCTGACTTGGGGTTAAGCCATGACTTCGGAGGGATAACAAGTGTACCATCGTTGCACAAAGGCCCATTATAAAAACCTTCCTAATTTTCCTTGTAATAAAAGACCCAGAGTCATTGGCCCATGGTCGTTGATCACATAGGCGGGCTCCAATGGAGACAGAGATATGAGGCTTGGTGTCCCGAGGGTGGAGCATTCCTTTGAGAACTAATAGACAACAATGAATAGATAACATTTCAATAAATCTAACCCATAATTTCCTCTCAGGATGTTGCACAAGGATGATCTCTGCCAAACCGGTCCATCTTCGATGGGGCTTATCCCAGGACCATAAGTGAGCCTTATCTTGCAGAGTGTGACCCTCGGCCTTGACCTCTTCATTACATCAAGGGCTGAGAGACCCCATTCATAAAGGAAGATTCAACCATCTTCTTCCCCGACTGCAACCTATCACTCGGTTGGACCAAATTCCCATTGACCTTAAATTATTTAGACTCGAAGCTACCCTTTACAGAGATATTTGACTATTGTTGGCATCATCCAAACGACTCCACATGCACCAGAAACCCCTCGTGCCCAAGCCTCAAGCTACTAGCAAAGGAGCATAAACGAAGAAGATTGGAACCTCCCTACTCACGTTTGGGATTTAAATTTAGGAATGGACAAGAGGGATTCCATGAATCAACAGATCTGTAGGTTGAAGGGTTACAAGAAAGCATAATGCCCAACAAATAGTCACGTAACTGGAATATTTAGATAAAAATACAAACATAAGAAAGTTCTTTTACATTGATACATAGCACTAAAGATATAATAGAAAGAGATGGGCTGACTAAAATGTACCCACGAGAGAGAAGGCAATGTGGCAGGGTCACTCGAACACTAGCCTAGTAAAGTACCCATGGCACTCCTCATGTAATGCCTACTGCCCTCAACCTTGGCTCCTTCTTACCTGCTAAGAGTTTCTAGCTCTTTCATGCTGAAATTTTGATAAATATTATACCAACTGCGCAACTGACCTCGTTCGTCACCATATGCCACCACCTATGCTCATTAATATTCCCAAGATTTCCATGCATGAGTTTACATGTGTAGGGTTATCCAAACCACCCCCCGCCATTTATTACCATCATTAACATGATCACTGTGGCCTAAATCCCACAATGCTTTCTTACTCAACTCACACCCTGATTAGGGATTCCTCAATTTGAAATAATTTATTTTCTATTGAGTAAAATGTTATGTATCTTCATATTTGAAAATGGATGCTAGTACTCGAATGCCTATTAGTATAGAATGAGTGGTTACATTAGTTATATTTATTTTCCCGTGCCCATTACTGATACATCTAATTAGTTTGATATATGTATGTTTCCTGCTCCCATATTAAATGTTTTTATATTCAAAACTAAAAATTGTAGTTATAAATTCCAAATTCAGTGTTAGTTTATACAATATACTAATAGTTTACAATGTTTTTAGATTGTTTTATATTCAAAATTACTACTTGTATACATAATAGTTTGAGCATTAAAATAAATTTATATTCATATAGATTTAAAATCAATAATAATAATTTTGAATTAGATGATATATATTATAAATATATATTGTTGGAATTTATTTTGTTATCTTTAATGTTACATAAAAATTCCTTTTGAAAAATCTTAAATCATAGAAGAGAGAAATAAATGAAAAATCATACAAAACATAGCTCGAAGTGAAAAGGTTTTGATAATCGTATGCCTATTATAATGATAAAAAACATTATGTATATTTAGTAAAATTATGTATAATTATAAGAAGTAATAATTTGATAAGTATAAATATATAACCATAATAATATAATGATTAGAGATCATTTATGTATAATTAGTAAATTATGTCTATAATATTTTTTTTTTGTAAGGTTGGTAGTTCCTTTATTTTTCATTAATTTTAAGAAAAATGGGCAGGATACATCCATCTTCAGAATGGTTAGGTGGCCTCAACCTTCCCTGATGGAAACCGTATCTCTTGGCCACCTAACAACATGATAATCCATCTAAAAACAGTATAGAACCAGTCTACCTATCAAAGCTATCAATGTCTGATTTTCTTTGAACTTCCTAACATCTAGATAACTATAAACATACTGGAAATCCTAGACATACAAAAACCGTTGCATATACTATAAACTAAAACATAGGGAAACCATCATACTATTCATCTTCTGCAGAATCAACTAGGGCCAAATCTTTAGCAGTCGATCTGGGGAGTTCAAATTGCGGTATGCAAGGGATGTGCCTCTCATTGCGACTGAGGCGACCACTTTGCTACTGTAGCTGAAATTTTAACTACTGAAAATATTGACTGTAATCCATGACTGCCACGACCTACATGATCGATCCTAAGGGGATATGTTCCAATTCTTTCCACAAGAGGATTTTCATCATCCAATACAAGTGTAGTGTCTACTTGTATTGGGAGGTGCGACCCACGGAGTGGCCCGGGTCTAGAATCAAATCTTTCCATTCTTCCAAACTTGGATCGAGAATACATGCTTTCTCATCAAGCAAGCACATCGTCCCATTCAGCTATAAGTTGGCATACCGAGGTCAAGCCTGCATGGTATGCCCTCATTGCGTCCTCAATTATCCTAGAGGTGGGCTTCCGTCCAAAGGGTTTACTAGAGGAGGAACCTGAATTAAAAGGTTGTGATTTAACCTGTTTCCCGCAACCATTGTATCGACAGGTGGCTCTGCTATTTCGACCCATGGTTTCAGAGCGATGAGGGACGTTCCATTGTTGCACAAGGGTCCCCTATGAAAACCTTCCTAACTTTTCATACAATAAAAGTCCTAAAACCCTTGGCCCATGGTTGCATGATCATAAAGGGAGCATACGATGGAGAGAGAAGGAGATATGGGGCTTGTTGTACCAACGGTGGAACTTTCCTACGAGATCTAACAAAGAACAATGACTAGATAACATTTCAATAAATTTGACCCATAATTTCCTCTGATGATGTTGCATAAGGATGATCTTAGCAAAACTAGTACATCTTCGATGGGGCTTATACCAAGACAACATATCAGGCTTATCTTGCAGAGTGTGATCCTGGCACTTTACCTCTTCATTAAATTGAGGGCTGAGAGACCCCATGCCTAAATGAAGAGTCACCCACCTTCCTTCCTGAATGTAACCTATCACCCATTTGGGTTGACTTCCCATTGACCTTAAATTCTTCAGAATCGAAGTGACCGATTCCAAAGATATTTGAATGCTCTTGGCATCATCTAAAAGACTCCGCATGCACCAGAAAACCCCCATGCACAAGCCTAAATCTACTAACAAAGGAGCATAAACAAAGTAGGCCCGTGGACGCAATGGTTACCAGAATACAAAATTCCAAGCAAATAGGCACATAACTAAAATATTCCTAAAACGAAAAAGAGAGAACAATACAAACAAACCAAAGCAATTTGATGTTGATACACATCACTCAAGACATAATAGAAAGATATGGACCCACTGGAACATATGCACGAGAGCGAAGGAAGTGTGGTGAGGTTTCTTGAACACTATCCTTTTAAACTTCCCTTTACACTCCGCACACAATGGCCATTTCCCTCAACCGAAACTCCTGATTACCTGCAAAATTTCTAGCTTTTTCGTCTCGAAATTTTGATAAATATTATATCAACTATGTAATTGGCCTTATTCGTTGTCCTATGCCACCATCTCTCCTCATTGATATGACCAAGATTCCCTTGCATGAGTTTACATGTGAGGGGCTAGCCACCCCAACCCTGTTGTTTATTACCATCATTAACATGATTACTGCGACCCAGATCCCATAGTGGTTTCTTGATTAACTCGCACCTTTATCAAGGATTAATCAATTTGATATAATATATTTTATATTGAATAAGTTATTATTTATCTTCATATAGTGAAAAAACACAAGATGATAACAAAAAGAAAGAAACTATGATGAGTGATGCAGAAATGGAGGTGGACCATGAAATGACCTAGAGCAAGATGGAAATGGAGGACCATGAACTACAGGAAATTCTTGAGAAAGAGAACCTAGATCTGGAAGGTTTCTTGAATCAAGGAACCAGAGAAGGGTTAGACTCATTACTTTTAGAGGAGTTCAATAGAGTCCAATAGTTTTTCATATGGAAAACCCATACTCAACGGGTGGAGAGACAAATAAACAATAATAAGCAGGGTGAAGAAGGAGTGAAAATGATTAAATCCACAGCAGGACTAGCACCCAGAAACCCAGGAAAGAAAAGAGGTAGAAAAAGCAGAATGAGTTATTGATGGAATGTGGAAAGCTAATGATATATTCAAGTAAGATGAAAGACCTTTCCAGTTACTCCTTTAATAACCTTTAATTATGTAGTTCACTTCTTGGAATATCAGGGGTCTAGGTAGCAAAAGAAAACAAAGATTACTAAGTAACATAATGAAACAAGCAGCTCTGAATGAGATTTTCATCTAGGAAACAAAGATTTCTATTCATAAAATAAAAGAGATCCATAGTAAATGGCTCAATAGATTTCAGTTTCTGGAAGTCAAAGCAGAGAATACAGCAGGAGGTATTCTCACTCTTTGGAACCCACAAAAAATTGGTACAATAGATGTTGAAGCATCTAGGGATTATTCATCTGTGGTCATTCAACCTGTGGGAGACAAGGAAACCTACCTGGTAACGAATTTGTATGGCCCTCAAAGAATGGATGATAAACTTATGTTTCTAAATTCTCTAGAGAATCTGAGAGACAGATATGCCAGAATACCCTGGATCTTGGGGGGTGATTTCAACTTGATCAAATCACTTTCGGACAAAAAAGGGGGAACCAGAGTTCTAGACAAGGGCTCTTCGGCATTTCAAACCTTTATCGATAAGATGAAACTAGTGGACATTTTAACAAATAATCGTATCTTTACCTGGAACAATAAAAGAGGAGGAGAGTCTCAAGTGGCCTCAAAATTAGACAAATTCATAATCTCAGAGGATATTATGCTCAATGATAAGGAAATGGTAGCAAGAGTTCTCCCCTTTGGAGGCTCAGATCACTAGCCGGTTCAACTGGAGGTTCAGGGCATTGGTACCCCCAAGAACAGACCTTTTCGATTTGAGAACATCTGGCTTTCCCACCCAGATTTCATCAGCAACATAACCAAATGGTGGTCAGAAGATTTAAACATTCAGGGCACCAGAAAGTTCCTTCTTCAGAAAATACTAAAACACATCAAGCTTCGGCTTAAAGACTGGAACAAGAATGAATATGGAAATATTTTTGAGGAGAAAAAAATTTATTGAAGGTAAAATGCAAGAACTCCAATCAAGCCCTCATTAAGGAGGCCGTTGATAAATTCAGAAGTGATCAAGCCACCAAATATCATCAAACCTGGGAGAAATTATGTAAACAAGAGGAAATACTTTGGAGGCAAAAATCTAGAGTTCAGTGGCTAAAAGAAGGAGAACGTAATACTAGATTTTTCCACAAATCCACCATGGTGAATAGAGCTCATAATAGGATTTCTTTGATTAAGGACGGAGGAGGAAATCTTCTCAATTATGAGGAAGAAATAGAAGCAGTTCTAGTTCAACACTTTCGAAGCATAGCACAAGAAACCTGTCATGAAAGAGAGAACTCCATTAGGGACTTCACTATACATATACCCAAGTTGGTTTCTCGAGAGGATAATTTCAACCTTTACAAAACAGTGACTGAAGAGGAGGTTAGTGGGGTACTCAAAGAAATGCAGAATGGTAAGGCGCCAGGCTCGAATGGTTTCAATGTTGACTTCTTCAAAGCCTGTTGGAATATTCTCAAACAGGATATTTTGAATGTAGTGGAAGACTCTAGAACGAACAGAACTATTTTGAAGGCTTTGAACACCTCTTTTATAGCCCTGATCCCTAAAGAGGAGTTGGCCCAAACCCTTGATAGGTTTAGGCCAATAGCTTTGTACAATGTGGTTTACAAGATAATATCAAAAGTGGTAGCCAATAGACTCAAACCCCTCCTTCCCACCCTAGTTTCTATGGAACAATCGGGATATGTAGAAGGAAGGAAAATTCTTAATAACATAATTCAAGCACATGAAGTGGTGCACTCTCTAACTAGCAACAAAAATGCTGGAATGATCATGCATTTGGACATAGCCAAAGCTTATGATAAACTGAATTTGACCTACATAGAGAAGGTTATTATATCTTTTGGGTTTGATCACAATTGGGTGAGGTGGATCCTGGCTCTGATTACTTCTTCCAGCTTCTCTATTTTGGTCAATGGTTCTCCCTCAGAGACTTTCATTCCTTTTAGAGGCCTTCGACAAGGTGACCCACTCTCTCCCTTTCTCTTCATCTTCATGATGGAAGGACTAGGTAGGTCTATCAAGCATGCTAAAGAAGTTGGTAAAATCAAAGGTCTCCAAATCTCTAACAATGGACAGGCCTTGACTCATCAACAATTTGTTGATGATACCATGCTGCAAGGAATACCCACAGTCAAAGAAGCTCTTGCATACAAACAAATCCTCAGTGACTTTGCCATGGCTTCAGGTATTGAAGTTAATCTATCCAAATCTAAGATTTGTTTTCTTCAATACTAATATTGCTATTGAGAGGAACATATCTAGAATTCTGGGCTTTAAAAGAGATTATCTATCCTCAAAATATCTGGGAGTTCCTCTAACTGATAAACCATTACACAATAGAATCTGGGAGCCGGTGATTAATA